>JABUQX010029231.1:12500-17500 GCA_015478945.1 Trachelipus rathkii | reverse complement strand
TATTATTATTTATTATATTTTACTTATTATTATTTTATATATATATACGGACACTAGTTACTCAAATCTTAAAAAATGATAACATTTAAATAAAACCAAATAAAATAGTAAATAGTTAACATTAAATATATGCACAGTTAATTATTAATTGATATATGGACATATGAATAACATTTCACATTTAAAAAATATTCGAGTATTGTACGGCCACGCTACACTGATGCCTTAACTCAATGTCCTTCTGTAGGTTATTTAATAAGCATAAACAAACGCAAAGGAAGGATTTAGCATATATGAACACTACAATTCAAATACCCAATTTACTCGTAAATGTAAATTTTTACCTAATACAAAATATTAAATTTATCAATAGGAAAATGAAATAACTCATTAATGCATTGATGGACCACTGTAGCTTATAGCTTCTTTCTTACTTATACATTAATGAGATTGTAACTATATTAGGCGAGACAATCACATAAAGCAAAAAGCACCTCAGTCGACATCCCAACGTCTTTTCCAAACAGAAAGGTTTAGACTCATATGAAACCTAGATGGAAACCCAAACACTTAAAACAATTTCAGCATGATGCAACAACTTCAGATGTGACCTTCTCCAAGTTGGATGGCCTCGTTAAAGAATTATCAAGTCGACCTTCCGTTTCATGAACTAGAAAGCAAGCACTGATGACTCGCCTCTCTATCTCAAAACACCAATGTCCAATTGCACACTCCAAACTCTTTGATTTTGGACGAGCTTATTCCATAACGAGGCCCCACATTAAAGCTCAAAATATTGATAAATGTTAGACAAATTTAATATGATAAAATAAAATAATAATAATAAATCAATAATAATAATAAAATAATAATAATAATAATTAATAATCAATAATAATAATAATAATAATAATTAATAAAATATAATAATAATCAATATAAAATAATTTAAAAATAATAATAATAATAATAATATAAAATAATAATAATAATAATAATATAAAAATAATAATAATAAGAATAATAATACATAATAATAATAATAATAATAATAATAATAATAAATAAATAATAATAATACATAATAATAAAATAATTATAAAATAATAATAATATAATAACTAAAATAATAATAATAATAATAAAATAATAATAATAAATAATAAAAAATAAATAAATATAATAAAGATAATAAAAATAATATAATAATAAAAATAATAATAATAAGATAATAATAATTATAATAATAATAATAAAAATTATATGGTTTTATGATAATCCGACATAATAAGAAATTCATAATAAAAAATAGATAATAATAATAAATAATATAATATTAGATAAAGTTTGAAAGTTAAAAAAATAAAATATAATAATAATAATAAGTAATAGAGTATTCATAATAATAATTCATAATAATAATAATAATTGAATAATTAATAATAATAATTAACTAATTAAATCAGAATCAAGAATCAGAATCAGTAATAAGTATGTCAATAAGAATAATACATTACTAGTTTTTACACTACAAGATTTAACATGATTTATTTATGACCACTGATTTAAATTATTAAAACAAACATAATGCACATTTCCCTAGTCATCTGAATAATGGCGCTTACTAATTGCCAACACACTTTCATATGTTTTAGAAACTCGAATAAGGACCAAAAAATATAAAGTTTAAGAAAATCCATATTAGCTCAACAATAATAACATACTTAATAATAATAATGAAAATAATTAATACTAATATAATACATAATAATAATACATAAAAAATAATATAATAAAATCTAATAATAATAAGTAATAACAATAATAATAATAATAACTAATAATATATAATAATAATAATAGAAATAAAATTTAAGATATAATAATATTAATAATAATAAGTATATAATAATAATTAATAAGAATAATTAATATATAATATATTAATAATTAATAAAATAATAAATAATAATAATAATATGAATCACACTAATGAAATAATAATAATAATAATTAATAATTAATGAATAATAATAATAATAATAATAATATAGTAATAAAATAATAAATTCTAGCAATATTATAATTAGAAATAACACCATATAAATAATAATAAATAATACATAAAATAGAATAACAATAGAATAATCAATAATAGTAATATATGAATAATAAATTATAATAATAATAATAATAAAATATATAATAATAATATATATAATAATAAAATAATAAATAAATAATATAATTAATATAATTATAATTTAAAATATTAATATAATAAAGTAAAATAAAATAATGTCTACATATAGCATTAAGCCTACTTATTTAAATAATATTAATTGAAAACCGCATAACATAATTCACATCGGAAAACATTTGGTTTGTTTTTCATGATTAACCTAGTAGTTAATAAGTAAATTTTGGCACAAATTAAATATGAAAAAAAACGCTGTTAATTTTATTTAATGGACTTTTTATGGAATTTCACTACTGTTTACATATTATAATAAAATAAACTTCAAAAAATTCTTTAACTGAAAGAAAGACTCGGAGTAAAAAATTTTCAAAACTCCCATTGTGCGATGATTGCGCCTCCAGTGATCCGATGGAGTTAATATTGTGCACAGATTTTTTTGTTTATGACCATAATCGGGTAGGAATAAACTTTTTAAAGGTTTAAAAATAAAGGCACCCAATAGTCCCTATTTTAAACATAGAATCAATTATATATATAGCTTTTTATGTGCTTCTAAATACATTTAATATATTTGTATATTTATATCAGGAATATAAAATAGTATATAAAAGTAAAAAATATATATATATATATATATAATTAATATTTATACTATATTAAATCAATATATATATATATATAATAATATATATATTATATAAGGCTATTATATAATGTTATATAATAATTTATATTATATATATATATTTTAGATATATTATATTAATATAATATATATTAATTATTATCTATTATCTTAATATATATATATATACTATAATATATATTATATTATATGATTATATATTATATAGATATATAATATATATTATAATAATATAATTATATTAAATATAGTCATAAACATTAATATATGTACTGATAGTATTAACTTTATATATATAATATACCCGGTAGTACGCGTCCTTGGTAATATAATAATAAATGTACTTAATTATATATATAATTATATAATATATATATATATACTATATATATGTCTTAAAAAATCCTAAAGAAAACTATACTGCCCGAGAAAATTCCTGCTTTCTCTTATACTTCCCTACCAATATCTTCTCTAACTCCGTCTTTTCTCTGATATTACAATATAAGTCATAACATTATATAAATATATATATATATATATATATATATATATTATATATATAATAATAAATAATTAACTATATATTTATTATATATATTAATATATAGATTATATATATATATATATATATATATATATATATAAATATATATAATAAAAGTATATATATATACATAATAAAGAAAGTGTTTTCGAATAAGTATAATATATATAATATATATATATATACTATATATATATAATATAATACATAATATGATAATATATATATCTATAATAAATATTTATATACTATATATAATATATAATATATATATATTTAATATATATTATATTATCTAAAATAATATATATATATATATATATATAATAATATATATATATATATATATATATACATACATATATATATATACACTAATATAATATAATAATATATAGTATATATAATATATATAATATAAATAAAATATAAATAAATATATAATATGTATTGATATATATAATATATATTATAATATATATAATATATAATATATATATATAATATATATATATATATACATATAATAATTATTATATATAATATTATATATATATATATAAATAAAATATATATAAAATTACTATATATATATAATTAGATATAATATCTATATAATATATCAAATATATAAAAGCTTATATCAATAGAGATATAGTTAGATAATATTAATCATATAATATGATTCAAATATATAAATTACTACTTCTACTTCTCTACTCGAAATTTAAAAATGTATATTCTTAGTGGGAATAGATAAACTCTGAATTGAAAGACGTTAGGATATTTATCATATTATAGATAAGGTAATTGTTAAATTAAATGTTATTTCATCTTGTACCCATTTAGAAATATCATTAATGAAGATTTAGAAATTATATCTTAATTTATTAATGCGAATTATTATTCGATAAACCTCAGCTTATATTATTAGTGACTTATCGTATTTATTAATTTTGGAAAGGGATAAAGAACAATTAAAAGGTTAATCAGTAATACTAACATTAATCTAGATTATCATAAAAATAGAGACTAAATATGCCATAATATAAAAAAAAAAAAAAAAAAACGCTTGTTAAAAGCCAACATAAAAAATTAAATAAAGTTCAATGTTTTTTTTTTTTTTTTTTTTTTTTTTTTTTTTTTTTTTTTTTTTTTTTTTTTTTTTTTTTTTGCAGATATAACTGCTTGAACGCTAAGAAAAAGAATTGCAGATATTTAAGGTTAACGGAGAGATAGTTGGATGCTGTGAGGGAAGTTATAGAATTACACGACAGAACTTTTAAATCTCATCAAAGCTTTAGATATTGTCCTATCGTATAAGATTTCTTAGAATAGCTGAAGAAGGCATTCAAGATGACAAGTCGAAATCAACATATATCCCTTCTGTCTTTATCTTATTATTAAGATAAAATATGTTTTGTAAAAAATCTTCTCTTTTCTAAGAAATTAAAAAGATTTTGGATAAAAACTTGAGGCAGGATAATAATATAATATATATATTATATATATAATATATTACTAGATTATATATATTTTATATTTAATATATATATAGTATGATATATATATATTATATATTATATAATATAACTAATATAATATATATT
>JABUQX010029231.1:0-7500 GCA_015478945.1 Trachelipus rathkii | reverse complement strand
CGCACATCAACACTTTATACACTGCAAGCACGGTATCCAGTGAACCTAGTTAAGATCGAAAACCTACTAGATAAAAGTCTATCAATTTGCATCTACTATGTTTTGTAACGTGTTTTACAATGCTTGGAATAATATATCACAAACAAATAAGATGTCTTTTATTTTATTCTATGGATTTTTATCACAGAATCAAAGGACTAATAGATTCACATCAATTATATAAATTTTACCTTTAATTTGGTAAACCAGCCACTGATATATCACATCATAGCTTCACGGGAGTACATTGTGAAATAAACTGAAATAACATCTCTGCTTTACAGTACATGTCATCATATAATTCACCATGCCACCACCATATTTTCCCGTAACTAGGTTTCTGTAAAGTCTATTATGAAATTTCATTTATCGATTAATATAAATGAAACAATATGTAGGAACACTTTATTTGCAACTACCAATTTTGAAAAAACTAAACTTAATATATAAAATAGTTATATATATATATATAATAGATATAAATATATATATATATAATACTAATATATAATATATTGATATATAATATATATTTGTAATATATATATATATATATTATATATATATAATATATAATATATATAATATATATTATATATAAATATCTATATATAAGATATACATATATATATATATTTATAATGATAGTATATATATAATATTAATAATATATAAATTTATATATTTATTATATATTATTAATAAAAATACTATATTATCATAGCATATATATATAATATACTATAGATATATATAAATTATAATAGATAAAAATATATTATTGGTTTTATTTTATAATTACAGTGTACAGGACCACCACGGCTCACAATGAACGGCCACACTGTGCTGAAAAAATCATCGCAGCAACCATAGATGCCCCTGTCATCTATATATGTTACAAAGTCAAAGAAGATTGATTGCTGAATAATCAAATTCATGGTCAGTTCAAAAAAAATTAAAAAACTAAATAAGAATTTTATCCCGCATTTAATGTTTAAATTACATAACAAATCAAAAATGCTATAAAGATATACTTCTTGAAGATACAAGAAAATATGTACTGCTAAAGTGGGAAGATCATAAAGGATATGGGATACATTCTTTCTAGAAGGTATGACTGGTAAAGTGAAAATTAACGACTACGAATAGTTCCAGATGGAACAATCAATAAGATATTATGAACAGATTGCGGTTGTGCGACTGGCCAAATTTGCAAATGGCGAGGAGTGTTCTATCGTGACATATATGACTTGATTATGTTAGTTGGCCTAATACGAGGCGTGAAGTACTCACCTCATTGTAGCTGCTTTCGTCTGTGAGCGGAGACCACTCACACCCCATAATGTTCGGCTTATGTTGCTGAGTTTCCTTCCGCCGATCACTCGTCCAGCACTCTTGCCAAACATAGAGCGAAAGCCCCTCGGAGTAGCCAGCTATAGTAATTCAGTTGTGGATCGGCCTTCGAACTGGCACTCCGGTAGTACCTGAACAACTCCGAGAAGAGAGGCGCCATTTGCCTCTCTGCAGCGATTCATTGCCAGTTACCCCACATGAGATAGCAACATTAAAATTAATTGTCTACGGGAGTGAGAATTCGAAAGAATATGTTTACAGCTAATACCATGCATTTTAGAAATAAGGTTTAAAAGCGCTTGTAGCCGGCTAGCGAATCTGAATAAACACAATGATTGAATCTGGTTAAGAAAAAATTCGAGAAAGCCAATCATTAACCGTCTAACTCTCTTGAAAATTGTAAGCAAAGTGAAGGTATGGGAGAGGTTGCGGTCAGGAAATGCAGCAGATGCGCCCACACTGTTCCCCTATTTTAAGCCGTCAGTAAACACGGAGTAAATTCATCGTGAACTCGCGTGAAGAACAGACACATGATCTTTTAACAGATCAGCAGGAGAGCTAGATTTGGAGAGAGAGATTAGGACCAAGCAAAAAAAATGTTAGGAAGGGGGGGGGTAGGGTAAGCCTCCCCAAAAAGTTTTTCATTTTTTAAACCCCTATTTTCGCAAAAAGAAAAGGAAGCTCTTCCAACAAAGGTGAGAAAAAATTAAAGATTTGGGTTTTGATTGCTGGCCAGTAATTAGGATTCTTAGGTACCTCCTGCAGAATCGTTGTCACAGATCAGACGGTATTGGGTTTGAAAACGAATATAACTTGTACACATTATGTATTCTCTTCGAAGAGAGAGTTGCATCACATTGGATTCAACCAAAGGCTCACATGGGCGAATCGGAAAAGCTCCAGTGAATACGGATCGCTTCTTTGGATGGTATCTAACGGTGTATCAGTGTGTGGATCCTACCAATATATTCACAGCCATAATCCCAGTTTCGATCGCATTAGGCACGTAAAGACGTGTTAAAAGCGGATTGCATCATCACCCCAAAGATTTTGTAAGCGAGATATGACATAACAGTCAAGGGTCGATTGACAAAGTTGTTTTAGTGTTTAATAATCTGGATGTCAATATATGTTAATTGGTCATCTAGGATACCCTAGACAATTTTGTAACTGGAAGTTACACGATAATGGGCGACATATATAAAACGTTATGTCGCCTACGAGAAGGTGACAAAGTCTTCGATTCCCTTTTATCTTAAAAAAGCACGCTGATCGTTGTGGGAGAAAATATAAAACAGAGACTAGCCCACTTGAAATATTTCAATAGCTAGTGAAGTTTACCTTCGAGAAATAGCAGCCTGCCGGCTATGTATAATTCTAATCATCGACATATAGGTAGAAAAAATTACACAAGACGCTGAATAGAGTAACAAAATCATTAATCCCAAGAGCCAAATAGTTGTACACTATAAAAAACACTATCACCTGCGGAACGCCTTCACCAGAGATAAATGGCTGACAGTAATAGAAGAAGCACTAAACCTGGATAGACTGTAGTGATAAAGCATTTATAAAAAGAGAAGTTGTCGCGAAAACTCCAAGCGAAAAACTATATTAAATATAAATATAATTATAATATAATATATATATAATATATATATTATTAAAATATTATATATAATACTAAATAATATATATATAAATATATAGATATATATAAATAATATATAAATATATTCAATATTTATATATATATAATATAATAATGTATATATATATAATATATATATATTAATATATAATATAAATTATAATAAAACTATAATATATATTAATTATATTATATTATATAACTATATTATATATATTATAATATAAATATATATATTTATAATATTAAATATATAAGATAAGATAATTATATATTAAATTAATATAGTATATATATTTTAATTTATACATAATATATTATATATATATATATATATAAATAAATAATATAATATAATATATATATATATAAATAACTATATATAATTTTATATATATATATATATTATATAAATATTATAATATATATATTATATATATATACATCTAATTATATATAATTTATATATATATAAGTAATATATTATTATATATATATATAATTATATTAAATATAATATATATATATATATATATATATATAGTTAAAATATATATATAAAAATATATATATTTATATATATTAATAATATATAAATATATATATAAAATATAATTAATATATTAATTAATATAATATATATATTATATATAATAAATATATATATATATATATATGTATATAAATTTATATAGATTATATATTATATTAATATAATAATTTATATATATAATATATATATATATATTAAAATATATTATATATATTATATACATATACATAAATATATATATAAATATAATATATAAATATTAGTTATATATATATAATAATATAATATTATATTAATATAATTATAATATTATATATATATATTATATATATATATATATTATATTGAATATATATTATATTAATATATAAATAAAATAAATATATTATATATATAGATTAAATAAATATAAATATATATAATATATATAATATATAATATATATAATATTAATTAATATATATATAAGATAATATATATAAAAATATAGAAATATAAATATATATTATATAAAATAAAATAAATTAAATAAAATTTAATAATAAATATTAAATATTACTAATTTATATAGATATAATTAATATATATATATAATATAATATATTAAGTTATAAATATATAAATCTTGTATAGATAGAGAAAATTAAATATGAAATAAAAATATAAAGAGATTGATACTAAAGTATACAAATAATTATTATAATAATAATATATATATAATATATATATAAATATATAAATATTATATGATAGTAGTATATATATAATATATAATAAAAATATATATATAATATAATCATATAATATTAATATAAGAAATAAATTAATAAATATATAAAATAAATATAAATATATTATAATTAATATAATATATAAAATATATATAAATATATATATATATAATATATAATTATTATTATATAGATAATCAAATGTGATGTGGATATATATACCCTTGAAACACTGAATGCGTAAATATATTTACTGAAAGATTAAGTGTAAAAGAGATGGCAGGATCCACGTTACTTCCTTTATTTGATTGTATAGAAAACTTTATATACTGCGACGCTCAGATTTGTTCCACTATGATACAAAATTTCTTAGAGAATATTGGGTACATCTTTTAAAATTTTCGGATGACTCTTGAGACTCTTAAGGTAGACTCTCGTCACATTTATGATGAGTCGCGTGTACTTAGACGAGATGGAGAGACGGAAGCACTTTTTAAGTTGAGTATGATGCATCATATCCGCCAAGTGAGATTACGTCAATTTTCTCTCAAATTTGTAGGCGTCATTATATTTGCAGTTGCAACTACTTCTTTTACAAATCATGAATATCCAAAAAATGAAAATCAAACCAATCTAATCACAATAAGATGACAGTTATAATTAAATCATTGGTAAAACAAGTATTTTTATTAATATATAATTATAATATGATATATCAGTATATTATATATATATATATATAATAATATATATAAATATATCATAATATATATAGATATATATAACATATAATATAAGTATATATATATTATATATATATATATATATATAATTATAGAATATATAGATTATATAGATATATATTAAATATAATTATATATTGTTAGTGTTATTGTTTGGGGGTGTGGTGATGAAAGGTTGAATTTAGTGATGCTCTCTAAGTAATTAAAAGTCAATTAATTTATTTAATAATTTGAAGTATAAAAAAGAATGGAGAATAATTTAGGCCACCTTATATACAAATAACTCTAAAACATGAATCAATAATTAATATTATTGTGTAAATGTTTACATAATTTACTTACCTCCGCGAAAGAAAATGTTAGAGTCCCCGAAAGATCCAATAGCGAATTTCTATGTGTTGAGAATAAAGCTCGAACCATTTAAATGATATCTTAGTGGTACTTGAGATATGATTATTGTAATGTTACTTACATGTGTTCAATTTGTGGGAATAAATATAACATTAGCTTTATTGCAATTTAAAAAATTATATTTAAATAAAGAAGTAGATTTGAGGTCAGGAAATAACTGGGGTGCAATACACCAATAATAGGTTGATAAAATGTCTGATCCTGTTTTTCTTATTTAATAAAATCGGTTTTAAATCTAATTTTCATAGTTCCTAAATTAAGTTTTGAAAAAATAAAATGTAGCCATTTCTTTCCCAAATAGATTGTTTATTTATTTATCCCATTGTTCCCTGTAATCTGGTTGAGTAAAATTATAGTTAAAAATATACAGTTAAAAAAGTAGTTTAAAGAATAGACTATATTATTATATATATTATATATAGTTATAAAATATATATAATATATTATATATTATATATTATATAATATGAGATGATTATATATTATAATATAAAAATTAGATACAGCAATCAGTTCTTACACATACACTACTAGTGCATAATGATATTTTAATATACCATGATCTGAAATGTATCTTATGAATGTTTTATGATAATACGATACGGATAGTCTGACTGCTGTACTAATAGTAACAAGTACTAAGCACTAATATTAGATGAGATATATATGATATATTAATTATATATGATTAATTAATTAATTATTAATATATACATATATATATATAAGATATAAGATATATAATATATAGATTATTAAAATAGATATAATATAGTAGATAATTAATATATAATATGTATATAAATATATATATGTATAGATATAAATATATATATATATAAATATATATATGATATTATATATAATTATATACTATATTTAACGATTTATACATGTTTAATTATATCCCATATATAATAGTATATATATTATATATATAATATAATTCGTTTTCTTAAAAACTAAATGAAAACTATTGTAGAGTATTATAGGGCAATGCCAAGATGGACAGAGTCGGGTAGGGGTATAGTTCATCGGAATCCCCGGTTTGAACTACCAGAATTAATGATCTATCACAAGCTCCCACACACCTCAGATCGCTCCAGGTCTTACCCTAGCGGAAAATATTGATATAAAAAAAAATAAATAGAAAAAGATAGTAATGTTTCACAATTTACAGATGTGAATAAAGATCACCGAATAAGTTACTCAGCTTGCTATATATTCACTAGATAGTCACCAGAGTGCTATGTTCACCACTCTCTATGTCTTGGTATAATTACTTACATAATTCTGAATTCCCATCCTCGCTCCTAAGTAGAATATGCAAATTTTTAGTATTATTATGATAAGCAGATGACATGATGGTGTTGTTACTGTGAATAATATGTTAAATAATGACTACACTCAGATACTTGATTAGAGGTTAATCAGTTATACACACACTGTCTTAGACAAACTGTAGAAGATTTGTCAATTGTGAATATTAGTTTAATAAGTAACTATGACACTCTCTACGATAAGAGATCACAAATAGGTAAGTTTTTCCATGATTTTCTCACAAGCTATCAATAGGTATTAACGTTTAATTTTAATATCTTTAGAACCATAAGGATATATAGCTTAAGACTGAGTAAGCCTCAAGATGATAGCACACCGACACAACAATATATATATAAGTATCGAACAATCACAGTGCGTTATATGTCTCTCTACATAAATCAGTGTAATCTTTATCGTACACAAAATCGTAGTACACCTTAGGAATGAAGCTGACTCAGAGAGCATAAGTCACACCCACAACTAACAAAAAATATCTCGAGTTAGATGGAGTATCTCTCCGGGAGAGAATATATCACTCCATCGTGTTATGAACTATAGGATACATATGTTATGATAATGTAATAGTTATAATATAGTAAATTCATAGTTTACATTAACTCCTTGATATAGTCATTATGCAGGCTTGCTCCTCCGCCTAAATCACCACTGTGAGTGTGATATATGTTAATCACTCTC
>JABUQX010029230.1:62500-99599 GCA_015478945.1 Trachelipus rathkii | reverse complement strand
TATCTAGTGTATCAATGCCATTTTATTCCTTTTTATTTAGATCTCTGTAATAAAAAAGCTTTCATATTTATGATAAATATATATTTCTATATTTTATATAGCTATATATATATAATATAGTAATATATAATATAATATATATATTCATATATAATTATATTATATTAATATATTCTATTTATGTCATATATAAGAATACAGATTTGTTAAAATAATCCCGTCATAGAGATGTTTTTTAAATTTAACTGTAGATGAAATCTTAGAGAACGAAAAGTGAATTGAAAAAAAAAACAAACCCGTTAATAAGAAACACTTGAGAATTGACCCGAAGAAGTTAATCACGTGGACGAAATGAAACTGTTAAAACGTTTCGAATATTCATTTGGTAGGTCGTGGTCTAAGGAGAAGCAAATTTTGAAGGTACAAATGCATAGATAGATAGATATGATTGAGACAAACAGACAAAGCCCTTTGATTGAAAGAGCTGAAAGTAAGAAAAATTTCTTTAGAAGATTTTGCCATGGGCAAGAGTGGAATAAAATTTGAAAAGAGATTTGAAATGTTAAAAATTTATATGTAATTTGACGACTTTATAACTTTTTCAGTATTTCTCCAGATTTTTATAATGTTTATTCTTCTTTAAAATTAGTTCAAACATTTTATTACAAAGTTTCATGGAAATTTGAAGATTATGCTTTTTTACTATTCATCTAAAAGACCACAGCTAATGAAAAAATGTTATACATTTGTTAGTTGCGAAGTTAAACACTTGCAAAGTAATTTACAAAGCTTATAAAGCGACTGTCATTCCTTTCATTAACAAAGTCATTTCAAAAACATCAAATATAAATTTAGTTAGAATGGGGATGATGCTATGCTACCTAACCTGGGATCAATTTATACTTACATGGTAATAAATAAATATTATATATATATAATAAATGCTCAAAAAATTTATCATATATATTGTTATACAGTATCTAATTTATTATAAATATATATAATACATAATTATATATATATAATAAATATATAATTATATACTATATAATATATATATTATTATAGAAATATATAATATACATATTATACATATATATATATAATATATATATATATATACATAATTATACTATATATATATATATATTATATATTATATATATATTATACATATATATATATATAATATAAATATAATATATATGAAATAGATATTAATAGGAAGGTTTATTCTTTCTTATGTGCAGGTATTTTTTTGTCGTAGGCTTTTGATGTCCAGTCAAAGGATGTATGACGATAGTTTAGTGAAGCGATGTGTAAGAATAAATGGTTGTCAATGGTGATTGGTTTAGGATTTAACAGCGGAGTAAGACAGGGTTGTGTATGTCTCCTTGGTTATCAATTGATATGGATGGGGTTAATGAAAGACATCGAGTCGGGTGATGGCAGAAATGGTTTAGGAATGGAGAGAATGGAGATGGAGTGGAGGGGTGGCCCTACCTATTATATGCGGATATTTGTTCTGTGTGCGAATCTGAAGAGAGTTTGAGAGATTTTAGAGAGATTTTGCAGGTGTGTAAAGGAGGGGCTTGAAAGTAAACGTGATAAGAGTAAGTATTGTTATGTTTGTGAGTGAGGACACTCCTCAGTGGAAGTTATGTAGAGATTGAGCAGCTGGAACAAGTGTCTGAGTTTAAATATTTTAGGGTATATGTTGGTATGAGAAAGGAACGGACGAATGCAGAGTGTAGTAGGAAAGTTGTAATAGGAGAAGTTGGCTGGTGCAATTAAATCGTGTGTGAATGTAAAGGGACTAAGTCTTTGAGTGTGCTAGGTTTACATGAGGGTATGTTGTTAACCTGTGTTATTGTATAGTAGTGAGACTAATGGTCTGGAATAAGAAGTATAGATAAAGTTCAATGTTTCAGAGGACAATACTTATGGGTGTGCTAGTGTGAGAAAGAAATTGATTAAAGAGAGAATTGAATGCGTATTAAGAGTGGTGTTGGTGTGACAGAAAGGGGTAATGAGAGAATAAATGAAAGTATGTTGAAGATGGTTTGGTCCATGTGGAAAGGAGAATGATAGTCGGTTGGTTAAGCAATGTATTAGTTTGCGAGTGTGTTTGGGAATCGACCGGCTGCGAGACGAAGAAAAAGTGGATTGAGTCAGTAAACGAATGTTTGAGAGAAGAAATTTGAGTTTTGTAGAGGCGAGAAGAAAGTGCTATAACAGAGTGAATGGCGGGGGATTTGAGGGGGTATGTGTTGTGGCCCACCTGTTGGGCCGAAGGTATGAACCCTTAACATTGTACGATCTACCATAGTGAGGTCCATCGCCTGTTCCCATGAAGCTTTAGCGGTGGATTCTGACGCATAGTTCCACTAATTAATGTACTGAGGGGCGCTTAAGGCTGGGCTTCTTTTCGACTTGTGTCATGATTCTTCACTAACTGCTTTTCTTTGTTCGATCCCGAAATGCGTAACAGATTAAGATTGAGTACGAAATAAGAAGAATGAAGAAGAAGAAGAAATATTTCTAATATATATACATATATATATATATACTTATAATATATATATATAATATATTATATATATATATATAAAATATATAATATATATAAAAATATCATACTAAATATATATATATAAAATACTAATATATATATAATTTATAATCATAATATATATATATATTATATAAATAAATATAATATATATAATTAATATATAATAAATAATATAAATATAATACTATAAAATATAAATATATATATATAAATATATACTATATATAATTATATATATATATACTATTATATATATAACTATAAGAATATATATATATATGTTCAACCTATTCCGATGACAGTTGCACAGATTGAAAATAAAAAAAAAGTTATATAAAATAAAGTGAATGAAATGAATAAACATAATTAAAATAGTATCTAAACTTTGTTGTTCAAAATGTTTTTCAAAACTATTCTTTTGTTTTGTTCTTTATTATTCTTATTATTATAAAACTAAATCGTTAATAGTTAAAATTTTAAGTTTGTTTGTGTCTATAATTCTGTATTGAAAGTTCTCTTGTTAATTTTGGTTTGCAATTATAATAAAAACATTGAAAATTTTCTTTCGTCTTTCGTTAATAAAAAAGTTAAAAAGAATGGAACATGCAAAACTGAGGTATATTTTAACAAGTAAAATTATTCCTAGTCACAAAATATGTGACAAATTTCATAGCATGGAAATTAAATTAGTGAGAAATTATTATCGCTGGGTATGCTACAAATCTGGCTGTCAGGTAAATTTTACTTTGAAAAGAGGCACTTGGTTGGAAAGATTCAACTTTCCTTTTCGACAAATTTTGCTTCATATAGTGTTATTGTTTCTACTAATCTTATCAACATAAAATTTTCAAGATTCTTAATTATTTACAGATGTCACAACAGTTCGTTATAATTCAATGTTTTAGAGAAGTAATTATATTATTAGTTTTTGAATAATTATTAAAAAATATTCATTATGAGAAAATATTTGAATGATTGTAAACTAGAAACGGCAGCAACCTACAGTAAAACAAAATTATTATTTTTCTAATCAAAATAATGAAAATTTTACGTTTTTTTTTTTTATTTATTCTTCGGAAATATTAAAAAAAAACAAAATTATTTTTCCCCATCTTAGGGGGCGCGGAGACGCCGACGGGGAGAAACATAGGGGTGACTTCGATCCCCCCCCTTCCGTCCACCAGAAGGCGAGAGACCCTGACTCCTGCAATCTTTGTGGTTACCCATCCTTTTAGTTAAAAAAAGAATAATTTTTACTTCCAACTTTAACTATTTTTGGTATACTAAAAGAATTATCACTTTAGTGGTAAACCGCAAAGATGGCAGGAGCGGTCAGGATCTTCTCGGGCTCCCTACACTAGGGACGACGATGGGCTGCGGACTTCGTCCCCCTTCTGATACCCCCGTCGAGCTCCGAGCACACACTTAAAAATGGGGACTCTCAAAAAGAAAAAATAATTTTTTTTTAAATAATTTCAACTAAAAAAATAAAAATAAAAAAAAAAAAAAAAAAATTATAAACCCCTCACTTTAAAAATTTCCGCTTGTTTCCAAACAATATATACGAGTTTAATGCTTTTACTGTAGCTATATGTGCGCCGTTCTTCTAGTTACATGATGTCAGGCTTAAGACACATCTGACCATTATTATTAAATATATCATTATAAATATAATATTTATAGATATATATATTAATATATATAATATAAGATATAAAATATAATTTCTATATTATATATATATATTATTATAATAATATAATATATTATAATAATATAATATATAGTATATAGTATACTATATATATATATATACTTTTATGATAATCTAATTATATATATAAATTTATTGGTAATTTGTAAAAGGGATTAACCTAATGAAAATAACTTGCCAGAAGTTACGAAAATCAAAAACAATTTCGAATATATAAATATTATGAAGACGAGTAGAAGGTCTCTTTGAAATTGGAAGGAATGAGAAAAAAACTGAAGAAAACAAGGCTGAAGAAATTCCAAAAGATTAAAAATTAGAAAGGAAAGTGGGAGTTCTACCAATCTGAAAAGCAAAAAACATTGCGCATACATTATAAGAGAATGATATTGCGGAATAGATCAAGTTATGTTTGAGCAACATGGAAAATTCGGGAAAAAGATTGCCAATATTGAGTTAAATAGAAAATAAATTTTTTGGCTGAAATAATTACGAAATTAAATTTCAACAAATTAAATTATTAATGGTTTGATGCATCAAAATGTAACAAATTAGTTTCTTTTGGAAAACATATTAGCTTTATTTTCAATTAAACTATTTTCTGATGTAAATTATATATAAGATGGATAGTCGGCGACAAGGACCAGTCTTATGAAATTTTTCTTCGACAATTCATAGCGGCGACAGGCTGGCAACCCGCCCTTATACTTACCTGCTCGAAAATAACTCCAGGACCAGCATCGGAGGCTTAATATGCGCTTAGAAAAGCTACGATCTTCATAAGATAGATTCTGAAGATTTTCATGTAGGATAATGGAATAAGAAATGCATAACTGGATCTACATTGAAAGGAATGTAATATATTGAAAACCACATTACCTTAGAGTATATAATCTCAAATGAATACTAGCATACGATGAAACACAATGCGCTCAGAGTAAATAATTATCTGGATGCATTCTGAGATCAATAAGATAGTTTCAATAGCCAGAGAAGAGGAAAAGTAATAGCATTGTCGTCTAAACTGACAGGGCCAAAAAAAACTCTATTTGGAGAATAATAGATAGTTAGGACAAATAAGACATATTAGAAATAATAATTAATAATGCAATATAATAAATAATAATAATAATAAATTATAAAAAATTAAATAAAATTGAGATCTTTTGAAAGTGTATAATAAATTTTTATAAGATAATAACATAGTTAAAATAAATAATATTCTCACTACATTAAAATATAAATTAAAAAAAACTCATTATTTTAAATTTATTTCTAATGTTTTAAACAAATTTCTTTTGAATAAAATTTCCTTCTATAAAAATGTGCTTAACCTTATCTTTATTATTCTTTTCACAATATTTTTAAGAATCTTATAAATCTGGCTACTGTCAAAAAATATAGAAGATCCTATATATTACTATATATATTACTATATATATATTATATATATATATATATATATATATACTATATATATATATATATATATAATATATAATATTATATTATATATATATATATATATATAATATATAATATATCATATATATAGTAAGTTTTATATAATATTAAGATAGCCTAGTATATATGGATATATATATATATTATATATATAATATACTTAATATATATATTATATATACTTAATATATATATATATATATATATATATATTGAGTAACTATAATATGTAGGTAATATACGTGATATAATATCCACTATATATATATAATATATATAGTTAATATATAATAAGATAGCTACCCAGCCCTAAACTACAGATCACTATTCTATATGATTACATATTTTCATAAATACTAGTACTTATGATCCGTTATTAGTCTCATATAAATATAATAGTAAAAATAATAATAAAACAATATATAATTATATATTAAAGTACATACTAAATTCCTATCGTTCACTATATAAATATAGTCTTGAAGAATTATAAATTAAACCATATGCCGTCTCAAAAATAATTTAAAGACTATGTAAATTGCATATCTCACCTGTTGACAACATAATTGCATTTAAGAAATTTAGCTGCTAAATAATTATATAACGAAAGTAAATAAAGAAATATTTTTTGTTTTATTTTCCGCTTCACACTGAGAAGTGCATATGAATAAATAAGCCTATGATGTAGTATATAATAATCACTCGTTTAATACGTTATAATACGTGATGATGATATAGTATATGTATGTTATATAGTATCAAGTAACATTATTGTAGTTATGAGTGATATATATATTAGTATAATATTATCTATTAATAATAAGTTTACCTGTAAATGGTTGATTAAATAACTAGATTTCTAATTCTATATTTGAAATTCAATAATAATATTACTATACCCATAAGTACTCCCTATATATTAATAGTAGAGTATATAAGCTGCTCCACAGCAATTATACCTACCTCAAATAATATATATATATATTTATTTTTATGAATATGTATACTAGACGTTGACCTGTGAGAGGAAATACACATTTTTATAATAACGATAAATGAGAAGAAAACAGAGAAAGAAATAAATTTTTCTGATGATTGTTGTGAGATTATACTTTTGAATATATATAAGTACAGTGTTATGAAAGCAGAATAAATTGAGTGAATAATTAAATATCATCTCATCCGCATCTTTAAACACTCAGTAAGTTGGATATCATTCACATATGTCTCTCCTATTGCAATTGTACAAAATCGCTGATTAAATATATTACATTCTTTAATTACTAGTTATAGAAATATATATAGACTAAATAATATATATAATGAGACATGAAGATGAAGAATTAATTACAAAACACGTAAATAATACTTTAGAGACACGGCTGTGATGCAAAAGTACTATCAACAAACATGTATATCTATCTTAGTGGAAAAAAATAAACAAGATTGACTATTTACACACGAGTGCAAGAATATTTTCGATGTTAAATCCTATTATCACTGAAAGTTTATGTATTTATAACTGCAAGACTGCCAGTTCTTATGAAGATTTCTTCGCAGAATTCTTGTATATGGGCAGATCGATGTCTTGGCACCCTTAGTGCTCTTTATTTATCCAATTACTCAACTATCCAACTCCAGGACCAGCATGCGTGGCTTATTGAGCGCTTAGAAGAAGCACGACTTCTAGAACCGCTTCTGGAAGGGAGTTTCGAGGGAATGAATGGCGAACGAAAGAAGATGCTAGGATTTTCTCTACCCTTACAATAGCGATAGCAATGTGTAATGATAACCTATACCTATCAGAATATTAGTAATAACTCCAAGAACTTCAGCTTCTCGGAAAAACTCATACATTTTCCGGCTTCTGCGAGAGAGAGAGAAATAATTTCTGAAAGTCCTCTCGCACATCAGAAGTGTTTCTCAATGCCTAGAGAAGGAAGATGACTTGTATCTATACTAGACAGGGCTCTATAAAAAGAGCGCAAAATTATGGAGATATGAGTATACATAAGACATCAGGACAATATAGCAATAAATAAAAATCTTAAAAAATTTGATGAGATTGTGAACTCTTTTCAAAACTTTTGTGTTTATCAAATTCTCACAATTTTAGTTAATTTGTTATATATATCACGTAAATATAAATAAAAAAAAAAAAACGGACTGATTTTTTACTTTATTTTAGGATTCTTTTGATTAAATTTTTTTCTAGCTATTTTATTGATATATCGTTTTACTCGTTTTTGGAATCTTATAAATCTGGCTACTGTCAAAAAATTAAATGAGAGAATACCTATATATTATATATATAATATATTAATATATATAATATCATATATATATATATTTTTTGATATTAATATAAACATTAAAATATAAATATATATATAATATATATTATAATATAATATATAATATATATATTATATATATTAATATATATATATATATATATTAAGTTAATATTATAATAATAATATATATAATATTATATATAGTATTATATTAATTATATATATATATAATATATATATATATATAATATTATAATATATTATATATATGATATAAGTAAAAAATATGCGTCTCCTTGTATAACGCACATCACAATTTTCTCTCAATGAGAGAATTTTGATAGTCAACATTTAACTATTGTTGCGCTTTTTGAATAACGACATTAATTATATTGCAGTCTGAATTTTGCAATTAATATTAACGTAGAAATGAAAAAATAATTATATTTGTTGTTTTTTGTGCTGTCCCACTAAAAAGACAATAGAAAATAGAAATAGCTTATAGTATAAAGATGAGTTACGTTATATGTACGACATATATATAAACCATATTAGCTAATACGAATTATATATAGAGACTATGAGTATGACTACTAACACTGAATATATATATATATATATAATAGTATATAGTTATATATATAGTATATATATATAATATATAAATCATAAATATATAACTTTAATTAAATACAATATATAGCTATCTATTTCTTTCTAGTTATATCACTTAATATATAATATATTAAATATTAATATATATATGATATATATATATATATATATATGTATGGTCAATTTTTTAAGTTAACTTTGTAACAGTCTATAAAGAACGTAGCAGGTCCTACCAGTAAAACAAATATTAATATATTATGGAATACAGCCTGAAATTCTAAGGCTATGAGATTTTAATATTTCTTTTATTATGTATTTTTATTATTTTTTTTTTTATCTTAGATTTTTTTTTTTTTTTTTTGGTTAATACATCCATTGATCGTAAACAAATATTTTTAAAATAAATTATTTCACCCCTTTTATAGGCTTCGAGCCGACGTAGGTATTAGGTATAAACAAGGAGGAGGGATCATTATTCTATACCCCGCGATGCGTGATATGGTCGAGAACCCCCGCGATCACCTCAAAGACAAAGAGCGGCGGGTTCCAGTGAGACCATCCCCGGAGGATTAGTCCCCCCGTCGTCCACCGGGAGGCCGAGACACCCGACTCCTGCCATCTCACATTTGCCGCGTTTACTCTATGGTATATATTTACCTTTAGTATAAAGTAATACCAAAGCTGTCTTGTTGGAAAGTAATATAATTATTCTTCTTTTTTTATAACTAAAAGGTATAATTACCATAGGGTAACCGCTAAAGATGGCAAGCGATGTACTAGTGGCGTTCTCACGGAGCTCCACGCTGTGGTATATACTAGACTGAGGGGTACTAAATCCCTCCCTCCGGTAGTAGATGGTCTCCTCGTAGGAATCACTCCCGCTCTTTGTCTATTTGTATTATATTATATAACTATGCGTGTCGCGCGGTAGTGTCCCCGACCATCCACCTCATCGTATGAAACGTCCCCCCTCTGTCCTCCCATTCTCGGACTTCGATGACTCTCTCAAGAAATTTAAAAATGTGTTTGAAATATATTTTTAAAACATCGGATGCATGAATAGAGTCAACATTA
Source organism: Trachelipus rathkii (assembly GCA_015478945.1). Lineage (NCBI taxonomy): Eukaryota > Metazoa > Arthropoda > Malacostraca > Isopoda > Trachelipodidae > Trachelipus > Trachelipus rathkii. The sequence continues at coordinate 89,863 of JABUQX010029230.1, read as the reverse complement.
CACAAAATAAAATATATAAAAATAAAAAAAAAAAAAATAATATATAAAAAGAACTAAAAAAAACCCATTATCATTATTTTTAGATTTATATTTTCAGAGACTGAATTTCATCCAACACAATATATAAATTTGCTTTTTTACTGAGTACACGCACCTGGCCGTTCTTCTAGCTTACTAATTACTTAGCCCTAAGAAACGGCGGCGTCTAGCAATATAAAAAAAGATCGCTCGTAGCAACCTACTCTCGCTAATATATTATAGTTATAATTAAGTATTGAGTATAAGTGATCACAATATAAAAAATAATGTCGCCGTAGTATTTTTAATAAAAGCGTGACCTGAACATAAAAAACTAGCTATATAGTATTGAAGTTATTGTCTAATATAAAAAACGTCACTAGGCTAGTTATGAAAAATTAGCGACGAGCTAACTATGACTATGTAGTATATATTGAGTATATTTATATAGAGTATCATAAATTAAGAATAGTACATTTTCTAAGCTATATTAATATCAGAGTGCGTATTTGAATATAGCACGCTCGCACTATTAATGAATGGTATAATTAAATGTTATAGATGTAACAATTACTCATATTGCGCGAGATTATAACCGTAAATAAAGACGACACACTTATTGTGACGCACGTAATAATAAAACATCTTACGTTGAAACTTAATAAGAGAAACTTACAAGTAATAGATGATTTTATATAGAAAATCAATTCTGCGTAGACTATCAAAAATAAATAAATATTCATTTCGTGTGGATTATATAATTGACATATTACAAAGAGTCTTATTATTATATATTATTCCATTTCCTGTGGCAGTTGCTAACACTTCTTTTGTAATATACTGTTAAAAATACATAAAAATTATATTTTAGAGAGAGAGGAAGAGAGAAGAAGAGAAGGAGAACAGATGCGTAAAAAACAGGTTCCGGAGAGAGAGAGATTAAGAGAGAAGACGTAATAGATTGATGTAGCGTCATGGATCCTCTAATAGCAGAGATCCTTCGGTCTGAAAGATGTATATAAATTTCCAAATATACACTGAGATAGAGGAGAGAGAAAGAGAGTATATATATATACCGAGAGATAGAGAGAGAGATAATTAATTATATAAAACTATAACTCTACTTATTAGAAATGATTATATATTTCTACTATAAAGTGTGAGTTTATTCATTACATTATAATATCATCAAATTTAAAATTTATATTATTCTCCTATTTAGAGAAAACTACTAACTCAATTTAAAACATTGTTCTATCAATAATTCAAAATATATTCCTAATTTTTATTTACCTATTAAATAATAATATATTATTTAGAATTGTAATCTGAATCAGTGTGGAATACCCGACAATATACGCACCGGGTATTAATATATATATATGCTAGTGCGATAGCCTAGGTGTCTGGATGATTGTGCGACATAATTAAGTCTAGTGTCCATATGCGCGAGTAGCGCTTAGGTTGACGAGCATGAAAACATGGAGATGTTTTATTATTATTTATATTATGATGATTGCAGGAAAAAAAAAAGCATTATTGTAGCGGTTGCGATGGGTGAGGCGCTCACTTCATGGTGCGGTGAGATTACACTAGGTTATGTGATGTTGTTGCGGATATATTCCGGAACTCGGCTAAACATACCTATATAGTATTATACATCAATATATTTTATCAAATTGCACTATTTAAATTCAATTAAAAAAATCTCATAGCTACTTATAAAAAATCTGACTAGAATTTCATTTATCAATCAATCATATACCCATAGAAAAAGCTAGTTAATTATTATATATATCCTTATTTATTATTTGAGGTTGCTCTAATATTCCAACACAATAAATAAACCAAATACTTATAAAGAGCGACACTCCACTATTACTTAAATATAATTATAATACACATTATTGGTATTCTTTACATTATAAAATAGTAATATGAAAAAAAAGTGATATATAAATTATAAATATAATATAAAAATCTATAACAATTAGTATATATATATATAATATACTCAAATGAAATTTGTTCAACCTTATTTTGAAAAAATAAAGTATATAGTATTATAAAAAATATATAGTTTTATAAAAACATAGTTAAAAAATATAATAAAGCATAAATTAAATTATTCTTTACAATGCCTTTTTTCTCTTTTTTTTTTTTTTTTTTTTTTTTTTTTTTATTTTTTTTTATTTATTTTTTTTTTTTTTTTTTACTTCTTTATTATTTCTGAAAAAGGTAATTTTGTCGAAAGGTGTTTTATGTGTGTTTCATTTGAACACACGAAAATTCATCAATATTTCTTAGTAGTTAATTATCTTCTCTCAATATGTTTCTTATACACGTAGATATGTAATATTTTTTCTTCGTATTTGTACCCTCCACATTACTGCGCCTTATCAGTGATGGTAAATCTGATTTATTTCTTATTCATCTCAATTTTACGAAACTTTCCGAGTAGATACATTAGCAACGAGTTACAAAAACATCAATTTAGAACCTTTATTTAAGATACCAAAAAGTTTTGGCTTCTAAACTTTCCTATTACAAGTATATCCACCCTTCTCTTTGCAATCTTTTCTATGATTTTCTCCCCGGGTCTCCAATAGCAGCTGCATTAGACCGCCAACATTCCACCTTTATTCCATTCTACAGTGCTTTTCCTGATGACTCTCTTCTATCCTCTAATTTTCTTCAAGCTTTACATTTGATGACCATTGATACTTGCAGCACATCAATTTATACATTTTACACTTAAAACAAATATATACATTCTTATAATCGTACAGAGCATATATAAATTTTTGAAATAAGTAAAAGTAATATTTATCTTAATTAAAATAAGTACACCCACATGTACGCTAATGTTATAAGCCTAAACCCAAACCTGTACAAACACACAAACACACGCGCACACACACACACACACACATACGTACACAAAACACAAACAAAGACCAACACATGTCAATGATCTGGAATTAATACTTACTTCGAATTGACTGTCTTTAATTATACAATTTAATGGAAGACGCGAATGAATAAATTCATTAAATTTGAATCTCAATACTACCGGGTCATTTATAAATAAACTTAAATACATAATACTCTTTTCTTCCCTCTCTTCTTTATTTATATTATGATATTTTTATTTGCGTTAATAGCTATAATTTTACTACTATAATATAATTATCATAATTATATATATATGGCGTTGAGTATTTCTTTTTCTTTATATATATCATCATCTTCTACCTATTTTAATTTCTATTTTGTTTCATTTTTCTTTGAATATCTATAATATTTAATTATTTAACTCTATACTCAAATATTTATTTATATTATATATATATATATTATTATTATATTAATATATTATTTTATATTTTATATATAGTATATTAAATATATATATTCTATTAATTATTAATATATTATTATATATATTCTATATTAACTTATATCTATATTATATTACTATTAATGTCCTAATAATTTACTTACTATTACTATCTATTATTAAATATTCATTTATAATAATATTATAATTATTTATAATACTCTATTTATAAATATAATTAAATACTGCAAAAAATAGAAGCCAACAAATGCATTAAAAATATTAGAGTCCTTAAATATTCAAAAATATATTATTTTATATCCCGGCAAAATATTACATTAAAAAAATATAATAACATAAATTCTTTAAAATTTGGTATTCCCAATCTCTTTTCTCTTGAGGGACTTAACAATTCTCAATTTTTATGATATAAATAATAGTAATAGATACCATAATTATTTTTAAAAGTTAATATACTTACTCACCTTCTCTGAAAAGAATTACTAAAATTTTTATTATTTATAATAAGGTTAAATTATATAATACTAATATGCGCCGAGAAAATAAATTAAAAATGTTATAAAAGTTTTAGAAAATAACTTACTTTATCTCACTCATGCATCGTGTTTCCTATCGAGATGTTATCTGGATTTTCGATTTATTGAAAAGGAAAAACATGTGATTTTGGCATGTTTTATTTACTTCATTTTGAGGGTTTAAATAAATATTTAGTTATTTTAAATGTTATTTTTAGTATTGATTTGGTGAATTACTGAAGGCTTTTCATATAAGTTACATTATTTTACATTTGCTTACAACTACTTTATTATGCTACAATTGCTTAATATATTATATATTCATAATCTAATAATAATAATAATAATATATTTATTTATCTAATTATTCATTTAATTAATAATAATTCCTATATTCGAGGATCGGCGGAGCGAGGGCGGATAAATAGAATGAATACGAGAGACGGAAGGAAATAATAATAGATAATGAAGAGTAATAGCATGAATAAAGGTAGAATGAGATAGACGTCGTGAGAGAGAGTAAATAATAATGAAATGAGATTCTGCGAAACTTTCTAAGAGTTCAGTACCGTAATTAAAAGCTTCTGAATTTAGTTACATCTGAGTGAGTGAGATTATATATAATAATTATATATTAAATAATTCTAATATAAATATAATAATAAATTATATAATAATAATAATAAATTAATAATAATAATAATAATTAATAATTATTTGAATTAATAGCATTGCTGTTTTATCTAATTCTAATAATAATAATAATATTCCATAATTTTTCTCTAATTTAATAATTTAATAATAATTAATAATTCATATTCTATAATATATATATTAATCATAATAATAATATCACTTTAATATAATAATATATATAATAATAATAACCATAGTTATAATACACCCATCAATATATCATTTATCATTATAACGTAATTATATATTATCAATAATAATATTATAATTATATATTATAAGTTATCTATTCATATATTCATTATTACTATCAAATTATCATTATCATTACAATTCTAATAATTCATAATCTATCATAATAATTTAATATCTCATTACATAATAATATAATAATAATTAATTTAAAGTAGTAAATTTTCATTAATATTTCTTATTTTCTATTTTCTATTTCAATAAATTTTCCTCATTTCTCCTGTTTTCCAGACTCTTATCGAGTTCGCATCAATTACAAAAGCAGTTAGTGTCATCTTTTTTGTTTGTGTCCGTGTATTATCTTTTTCTCTTTTTGATAACGTGTTGGTTAATCGGTTTGTATTGCGCTGATTTGTTGCTAATTGGGTTCACCGCGTGTGTGCTCCTGTAGCATAATTTTCGTCTCTTTTTCTGACTTCATCATCTACTTTAGTCCCTATCTTTCTCTGTGGACACGAATATCTTTTTCTCATTCCTATGTTGCTTTTTCAATGTCTAATGTTGGGTTTACTTCAAACGCGGGCTTGACTATCACCCTGTCTCAACTACATAGTCTTATTATGATAAATCCTTTTTTTTATTTTCTTTACCGAGATGATTTAACACGGGTTGGTGAGTTGTACACAGCGGTTTTCCCTCACTACTCATCACTAACCACACTCCTTAGGCTGTCTTCATTACGTATTTATTATTTCATTATTTCTATCTATCCTATATTATCTATTCTATCTATATCATATATCTATATCTATTATCCTATTCTATTTCATTATCTTACTATATCTTATTACTATACTATATTTTTCTATATAATATACTCTTATATCTATCTCTCTCTCATATACTATTCTTACATCTCTTTTCTTCTCATTTTATTCTCTTTCTATTTCTCTAACTTCCTTAACTTCTTCTAATCACACCTCGTGTTCCGTTGGCTCCTCGGTCGCGCCTTTGGGCTTTCCCGGTTCTTCGGCTTTTCTTTTCTCACCTCTATGGTGCCCTCCTCCTCCCTTTTTTTTATTTTTGATTCCTTTCCGTTTTTTTTTCTTTTCCTCTTTCGGGGGGCTGCGCGCTGGGGCCCGGGGGGCCCGTCCCTCGTCGTCCCTGGGCGGGGCGCGCCGCGTTCCTGGCCCTTTGCGTTCCTGGTCTTTTTCGTTCGCGTCTTTTACTTTTCCCTCTTGTATTAGTTTCTCCCGGAATCCGGGTGCTTGCTCCGGATGGCGGCGTCGGGTCTCCTCCTCCGGTGCCGTGGGGGGCTCGTCTTCTGTCCGTCGGTTCCGCGCCCTCCTGCGCCCTCGCACACACCGCTGACTCCTGCCTCCCACTCCGCTGTTTTTAAGTTCCTCTTCTTTATGCCTGTTTTACTTATTTCCTCCGTTTTATGGGTCTCCCGATTTCCCCTACTTTCATCATTATCTTTTCCTTTACTTTAATTCTCGTGTTTATTCATACCATATATTTATCTTCTGCTTATTTATATTCTAATTCTATGTGTTCACCTTACGAAATTCTTGAAATTATCTATTATCCAAAATATAATATATATAATATATTATTATTATATATATATCGTTTATTCAGTAAATTATTATATCTATCTCTATTATCTACTATATAATATCTATTATTAATCTCTCTTTCTTAAACAGTTACCTCTCATATCCTATATATATATAGTCTGTTATGTTATTTATCGGCTTCATCCATTTTTGAGCTTTATTTTTATTTTTTTTACACTCATTGCTCACGTCTATATGTACTACTCTCATGCATTATTAAGTGGTGCCGGAGTACCCTCATGCTATTACTACTAAGTTATACCTCTTTTAATCACTACTATTTTCCACAATACATATACATAGACATTTATTCTTTAGACCCCCCTATTCCTTGACTAATTCTTGACCTCGCTCTCTATACGTAACAACGCCTTATTTATCTATGTGAGCATCGCTAATCGTATTCCCGCACTCCTTGCTACTTGCTGCGTCACTTCTAGAGCAACCTATCATATACCTATATTGATAGGCCTCGCTCTTAGTTCTTCACCCTGTTACCTCACCACACTCCTACCTCCCACTCTATTTTATGGTGGTATCTGAGTGAGGCTAGTAGTAGGTGAGCAGGGGTACTACCCGTTTCTTACTCACTACTGTCGTTTCTAGGGCGGTTCAGGGCGCCCCCCGTCCTTAGCTACTCTTATATGCGGGTTTTCACCTTGGGTTTCCTTTCGTTACAACCATTATTTAACCTAGACTTGATGTGAAAGTTACATCCAGGTCTATACTATAATATTTATTTTGCACATCATTGTACCGTTATACTAAATATTATTGCTTTTCAAAGAGTTGCCAGTGAATGCTATAACTATTAATTAACATATATATATTCTAGTATACGGAGTCTAGGTACCCAAGGTCTATATTTTAATTATATATTAATTATATTATATTATATAATATTATAATATTATAATAAATTAATATATAGTATATATATATATATTAATATATTATATATAATCTAATATTATATTGGTAAAATTTATTCATGTAACTTCGGAATCGTCGGTAAGTTTTAATCTAATTATTCTATATATTATATAATTTCATGATTTAGTTGTCTGAGAGTATAGACAGTTCCCTCATTCATTAATGTGTGAATCATTTGTGAGAGAGAATATGCCATTGAATAAAGATTGATTAGATTCCACACCAGCTCTATTTTGTGTGCATAGTAACTCATATTTTCATAGGTGTTTAGTGTAGATGTTCGTATATATATCTTCATAATCAAAGTTCATATATATGATGTAAGTTAATTTTTTATTAAGTTCTTTTTAAAATTATCTAGATCTACAATTTAAAAATTATTGATTACTTATTTTTCATTTTCTATAAGCATTAGGTTATATTATATATTTCTTTATTAATTTCACTTTTATTATACTCATTAGTATATATCTATATATTCTATATTATCTCTATTACATACACTTTATCTATCCTATCTACTTCTCCATATTATAAGTATATATTATCTATATTATACTATTATATATAATATATCTATTATATTCTATCTTTCTTATTATATATTATATTCCTATATTATATATATCTATCTTATATATCTACTTCTCTTATATAATTATATCTCTAATCATTAATATCGTTTTAAATAATATTATATATTAAATCTCTAATACTATTATATATATATTATCATTCTTGCTCTCTTAAAGGTTGCATTAATTACTAATATACATTTAGCGCTTGGCCACCCCAGTGTCGATTTTCCATGACCTTCCTCTTCCTACGGGCTATAAGGCGCTCCCTCATTGTACGGACTTCCTTGCGCGGCCTTCCTCCTTCTTATTCTCTCCATTGTCCCTCTCTCATATCAAATTCATATTATGCCCTACCACTGGTTAATTCATCTTAATACATATAAGTCAATTACCTCTCACTATTTTTTTTCGCTGCCCCTTTCCCCCGCCCCTCATCTGTACATAATTTCGACAATAACGTATGCACTTTTGACAGCCTTTCTCTATTAGGAATCCGCTATTAGCTTATTACCTAATGTCCCATAAATAAAAAACAACAATAAAATATTACATATTAATATTTGTATTGAGTGGCGCGGCCATATAGAGGGGGCCATAGTTTCTATTCACCTTTATATGTATGTTTCCAACGGATAGGTCGATAGAGTAGCTCTGATCAAATCTTATGCGTTTAAACTTGGTACTTTTAGTTAACAAAAAAATTTAAAATACTGATGGTCGTAAAACGTAACAGGTCTATTATTTTTTAATCATGTCGTCATACTTAAATTGATAATGTTAGGATCATTATACTTATAGAATAATATATATTTAAACAAACAAAATATCAAAAACGGATGGAGTCGTAAAACATATAAGTTTTATATATATAATATAATATATTATATATATATATATATATATATAGAATATATTTATTATATATATTTTATTATAATATTTATATATATACTTCCTAATATATAAATATAATATATATATATATAATATAGATATAGTGGTTTTAACAATATATATTATATATTATTATATATATAATATATATATAATATATTATTATATATAATTATATATATAGATAATGAGTGGGGAAATGATCCTAGTTTTCTAAGTTAATCATAGTTTTAATAACGGAACTCAGTTTTTTTCAGTAAATCGGAAGTATCGGGCTCGTTACTATTTCTTTACATTGTAAGCGCTACCGAATAAGTTCCGTTATTTTTATTTCTTCACCGTTACATTTTTTCATTGCTCTCGATTACATTTGTGGTTGTAGTGCTGCACTTGCTTTGACTGTCTATTGGCGTAATAGAATTGGCAAATTATTTGCTAAGTGTAAAACTATATTACTACAAATCCTTCTTTATCTGTAATCTTATTTACCCTCCCTTCTATTTCTAATTAACACAAAGCTCCACTGTGGGAAGTCTTTAGACTTTTCCCGATTTACTTAAATTATATATATCTATTATATATATATATTAGTTTATGTCTATTAGTATCTCAATATTCCCATCTCTATCTTCTATATATATTCATCTATTTCTTCATACTCTTTATGAGTTCCTTTATCTCGTGGATCATCTCTCTTTGTATTTTAGAATCTACAAATATATATATATAATCTAATATTTATACTATTCATTATACTCTCATTCATCTATATATCTCTAAAGCGAATAAGGGGAATTTGCATTAGAATAATGTTGAAATAGGGATTATATAGGTGCTTTTCAGTAACTGAATTACGATGAATGTGACTAGAAGTTCTCGTTCGGTGGTGTAACTATTATCGAAAATCTGCATAACTTGGGTAGTAATGAATGAGGTGATAGTGATATGTGTGTGGGTTTGATGTTGTAGCATATGGATAGGTCTTATTTTTATGGGCTCATACGAGCGTTAATTCATAGTCAAGTTGTTTAGCGAATGAGTAATAATAGTGTAATGCAGCGAGAGAAGTTGAAGAATGGTACAAATATCTTCTAGCAGGTATTGATGAATTTTATTACTAGTGTTGAAATGTATTACAAGTCAGTACAGGTAGGCGGATGGTTCTGTATCTTATTCTGATTGGATTTGGTCAAGTTGTGCAATCAAATAATGGTTTATGGAGAGCTATACCAGTTCTCGAGGGATTGGAGGAGAGCAGTAATAGTAAAGTCACCCTTATCATAAGGGTAAAATGGACGATTGGATAACTGTAAGGAATTATATTCTCTGAGGGAATTTTAAGTTATTGTGTTAGTATGTGAAGATATAAACTTTATATTTTGGTTCGAAAGAATAAGGGGGAGGGGGTCGGCGGGGGGGCTTGCGTCGAGTGTACTTAGAGAGACCTGATTGTGAAGAACAATGAGTAATCGCTTTTATGAAAGTTGGTTAGAATATACTTGAACATTCCAATTTTATTTTCATACGAGAAAAATAATTTGAATTTCGAGAATTATAATGATGGAGTAGATAGAATAATATGACAGGTGTTATCTTGAATATATCATGGATGTTGGTCTGTAGTAAGCTTCTGACATGGTAACATATAAGTAATTATTATATATGACGATTATGCTAAAAAGCGTGTGTAAGAAATACTTAATGGAGTATTGTGAACTAGTGATGTTTTATTAAATATTAAATAAGCGAAGTGAGGCAGGGATGTGTCTATTCCTTTACTCTGTTATTCAATTTTGGCATATCGGCATCTTAGCGGGCCTATGACAAGAATTTAGACGTGGGATGGCAGGGGGATGGTGTTAGAAACAGGGTTGTGGAGTCGTTTCATAAATTTTTTTCGACTTCCGACTCTACTCCGACTCCTTCCAACCTCTTCAAGAATTACGATCTTCCCGACTCGACATTCCCGCTTCCAACTTCGCCGCGTTCTGCTCCACCGATTCTCTTTAACCATGGCTCTTTTTGGCATAAAATCTTAATCGCCCGTTTCTGTCACTTTGTTCTTGGGGGACTCTTCTCCGATCTTCTTCCCGACTTTCCCATCGGAATTCCTCTACCTGCATCCTGTAACTCCACGAATCCTCAGCGTATTAAGCATATGACTTCTGTGTAATGGATAGAGAGTCGAGTACGCTGTCTGACCTCTTTACGGGGGTTGGCCCCCTATTATTTATTCCCTGCGGAGCCTCGCCTATTCATGGCATTTTGTGTGGCGACATCGAGAGGCACACGGTGGTTCGGAGCACGTGTATTGGCTAGAGAGATTTGACAAGGGTGTGGCTAACACCTTTATCGCAAGTAATGTTTTTGTTAAGGTCAGCTCATGGATGTATATAGCCCTGATGTTCAGCCACGCTCTACTCGGTTGATTAATATGTGGAGGGTGCCTAGGGGCTCGCTGGCGTGGTGCGCAACGGCAGGATGGGCTCTAGATTTACGGTGGTCGAGGCAGCTGGAACAATGTGTCGCTTTCCGCGGCTTTTTCCCAGGGATTATTTAGTGATGATCGCGTAGTCGTTGATGACAAAAGGGAAGGGCTGAAATTGATTGCTAGGGAGTGGGAGGTGATTTGGCCAAAGTTGCTTGAATCGGCAGTGAAGGCGGTTGTGTAGATCCGCACATCTCATCGTCTATGTGCACTCGCCATGATTTGGGACGGCTTAAGATCTGCCGTACTCGACTACGCCGTGTTACATCTTGAGGGTATGTTTTTTTTTTGGAGAGACATTGCATCCTGTTTATCGTGTTGAAAAATTCTAACCTTTATATCATCTATAGAACTTAAGGTAAAGGTTGGCTTAAGATACCGTAAATAAGACTCGTCATCTTTTCGGAAATAAGCTCTCGACAAGTAATTGGTAAGTAACGGAGTAATCGGACACCTACTGCGCATTCAACCTTTTTCCACTTTTTAATTGAACACGTGGGAATAGAGGGAGGAGAGCAAGTTCGTATCCACACTATCTGGTTTCCGAAGTTAAACTTCAGGAAGTAACGATAACGGAAACTATCACTTTTTTTGAGTAACTGAGCCCACTATCTCTGTTATAATATTTTAATATCTCTATTACTATCTTCTATTTTTCTTTATATATCTTATCTTATATATTATATTATTTATCTATCCTTTTCTATTTCTATTCTATACTCTTTATATATTATCATATACTATATATAAATATACTATCTCTCTATTATATATCTATCTAATATATATTATTATATATATCTTACTTTCTATATCTCTCTCTTTTCTTTTTCTATCTTTTCTATATATTACTATATTATCTATTTGTATCTATCTATATTAACTATATATTTTTATACTCATTTTCTCTTATATATATATTTCTATATAATTCTAACTATTATATATATATCATAATATTTCTATTTTCTTCTAATCTATCTATTATATATTATATTATTATTATATCCTGGCGGCCGGGGTCTAGTATCTTGTCTGGGGGAGCGGCTGCTTGAGAGGGCTATGTCAGCATTTCAGTTCTTTTTTAACCACACTATATATCTATTTATTCCTTTTTACTTTATATTATTATATATATATCATCATTACATATTAACTATATATATATCTTCTATATATAATACTCATATTCTTTACTTCTATATATTCATATACATTATCATCTAAAACTTCATTTCTTTTGGAAATTTTTTCAATTATTAACTTAATAAAAAATATAACATATAAAAATATAAGCACATATTTAAAATACATAAGTTTACATGCTAGACAGGTTGAGCTTTTTAGCGTTTCTAGAAAGGATCCGAGTCATTATAGCTACAGTAACTCCTATTTTAAAGATTTCTTTCCTACTATGATCGTATGCAAGGGGCTGAATAACTCCGTTCCTCTCTCCCTCTTTCTCTCTTATCCTTTAACTACTATTTTATCATTCTCTTTTCGTTGATATAGGTGAGTGATACTTGCATATGCCTTTACTCTACCAACCAAAATACTCCTTACCCTTTTAAGCTCATGCATGGAAAGGGTGATATCACATTATACTCATCTTTATAATATCTCATATATATATATATTATATCTTATCTTCTTTGTAATTTCTATAATATATCTATATATATATATTACTATATAATATATATATATATAATAATTTTTTCTATTTATATATTTTATTATTATTTATCTCCTATATATATATATTCTATATTATTCATATATATATATATTATATATTAAATTGTCAAATTGACTCTAGCTGTCCTTGGATTTGATGTATTAAATAAAGAGACATGATGCGATAGGATATATCGAGAAGAACTGGATTAGAAAGAATATTAATAATGCTACCTCAACTAACTCTATAAGGAGTCATTCTTTATATTGATGAAGAAGCGACTTTAACATTAGTTAAAAAATCAACTTTATAAGAGTCTCTGTCATATGAAGCAAATAAATCAATAATCATACGAAATCTTATATCCTCAATGCATCAAATTTTTTTTAAAATTAATGTCATGGTCTCAATCTTTATTAGCTACAGGAGGAGTATAACAAAATTTTAGTTTTCTTTGCATTTCTTTTTACAAAATAAAGTTGAAGAATAAATGTAGACCGCAGCAGGAGGATTTATTCTGATCTTGATCTTATCATTATTTTGCTAAACACTTATAGAGGAAAAAAAATACTAATTCATATTATTTAGTTTGAGGCTCTGGCGGCGTTAAATCTTAACTCCCTTAGTGGTTCATAATTAAGATTAAACAATGGATGCCATTGATATTCTGGCCTCCCATCTTTAGTTAACGCAATCGAATTCTTATTTGACCCACACCAATTGGTCAGTAACATCACACACGATGACATTTCTCTACCGACGTCACATTGTTCAAAGGTCGTTTACGATCGGCTAGACCCGGCCCTTTCCACCTATCTTTCGTGTTTTTGGTTTAATTGGTGCTTGAAAAATCATCTTCGTCGGAGCTAAGTCGATCGGAATAACTGGTTTTCTTTGTTTCTGTGGCTCTCCTTCAGATATATACGATCTCCTTGGCCCTTGTTGAGGGAGGCCTGGTGAGCAATTTGATCTTTTTTTCTTAAGTGCTCAAATGGTAAGATATGCGTCTACTTGTTTTTCTATTTTGTATAGGTGTTGTATACTTTACTCTCTCTATTCTTTGTAGTCGTTATAACTCTATTGGACTAGTCATTTCGATATACTCTCTCATCTTAGTGTGCCTGATGCAAAGATAGTTTTTTATTCTATTTAATAGTATTGTTCGCTTCACTCTAGGCATCTTACATTTGATAGTTTCTCGTAGCTGTTTCTTCCCATAACTTAAGGTACTAATTAGTAATCTTCGTTATGTCTTGCCTTCAATTCTGACTCAGGCTTCTTATTACTTGATTCGATAAGTCCTTACTCTCCATTCTATGTATGTAGTTGGTGTTTTGAATGTGCTTTTAGACTATCTTAATTTTTTTCATATATTATATTATTCTTCTTATTCTTCTTTCTTTAAACTTTCTACACTTAATTTTCTGCTTATTATATTCTTCCTTCTTAATTTTTTTTTTCTTTTTTCTTTTCTTCTTTATTAATTCTATCTTTTTTCTATATATTCTCCTCTATATATATACTTTTGTCTTTCGAATATATTATAATATATCTATATATTCATACTATCTATCTGCACATATATTTATATACTTAATATATTATATTCTCTATTACATCCTACTATATATTCATATATCCCGGTTATTTTAGCACTCCGGTCCCTACCTATCAGGGAGGCTGATCTTCGGTACCATGATGGTAACATAGGAGATTCGGATATTTCCAGACGAGGATGGGTTGGTGGTAATACTACTAACGTGTTGTCACTCCTTTCCTCCTAGTATATATGGGCCCTTACGTGCCTGAGTGGGTGCGTTCGACTGCATTATGGAGCAACCTCTTGATTCTCTATTATCTTTACTATGTGGTTATTATAGCTCACGGGCCTTTGCCGTTTTCTCCGTTTGAGCTGCATCCTGTGCCCCCCACGGTTCTCCTCGGGGATCTACCGACTTACCTGCTTGCCTAGTTCTTGGGTGGGCCGCTCCGCTTGTCCTGTTTCTGGTTCTTCCCCTAGGTTTCTACTACAGTTTTCCCTACCGCTTGCGGGGAATTGGTTGATTGTGCTCCCGCCCTCTTTTCAGAGTAGTGATTTTACGTACAGTCATTCTCCAGGTCGTCTATCTAAAGTGTTTTGGCGCTCAGGACAAGCCCTTACGGATTACTGCTGGGGCTATATACCTATGACTGTTGTCTTCTACACTAAGAGGCGCGTACCTCGTAACTGTCTAACTCGTTATTGTTCATGTACCCTCGGTCTTGTGCGGCCCGTTTGGGCCTTCTTTATCACCGCAGCCTTCGCTATGTATCTCATAGCGGACGTGATCGTCAGTACGACACCGGATGTGATTTTAGGTTTATTTGGACGGGTATAAATACGCTCTGCGGCGCGGCTGCACGATCAGTTATGGCCTTTTTTTATCCTCTCATAGACCGGGGCTTTTTACGAAGTGAGCCCGCTTACCACGTCTCATACCAATTTTTTCTACCCCTTTCATTGCTCCTGTAGACGACCCCTATATTCTTCCTTACGTCGGTACGGACTGAGGCATGACTATGGGGCACTATCCCGCATTCATAGAGTAGCCTGCCTATATATTAACTTTTGCACCAGCTATTAAAAAGCTACCTCTCGCCATTGTGAGCAGACACAGTCTCCCAGACATTCACGTTTGGCATAAATATGGTTTTACTTTCACAGCATTTAAATTCTAAAGTTTAAAATTTTAGTCTTCTATATATATCTATAATATTTATATATCTATATATATTATATATTATATCTCTCAAAAAAACTTTTTATTTAAATTCTTTTAAATATTAATATTTATATTTATTATATATATTAATCTCTACATATCAAGATTCTATATATCTATTCTATATATTCTATATAATATTATCATCTATATCTTTATATATCTATATATCTCTAAAGATTGTATAATGCTATATTATATATATATTTCATTTATTTCTAATAAATATATATATCAATTATTCCATTAACTAAAACGTACCTTATATTTATTTTCCGTTATTTTTTTATAATATCTATTTAATTATATATATACATATGATATAACTATTGTTATATGACACTATTGTTACTTTTAATATTCTATAATATAATCTGAGGTTTATATATATTAATATATCTATATTAATTATATTTTTTTATTACGTCGTATATATCTCTCTATCTATACTCATATATAATCTATATCTCCTATATATCTCATTATTCATCTCTCTATTATATATAATCTTACTCTTTATCATTCATCTATCTATATATATCTATTATCTATATATATTATATTATTTATCTATATCTATATCTATCTCTCTAATATGAGGTCGGCCTTGCTAAGTGGGTGGCTTCTTTAAGAGCAAGCACTACCTTAATATCTCTTAATGAGGATGGTAATATTTACGTAAAATCCCATAATTGAGATATGATGATTTTATTTCTAAATCCATTAGTCAATAAATGATATTTCCAATGATAATGTAAAGTTTTAATACAATAAATACATCCTTCCGTACAATTCACTACTGTGACGTCACACAGCGGATAATTCTCTTTCTTCATCTCTCTCTTTTTCTATCTTCTCTCTTACTCTTTTCTGCTATCTCTCTCTACTCTATATCTATTTCTCTACTCTGCCTTTTCCAGCGCATTTACGCACTACTTTAGCCGAGCTCACTCACTTCTTTTGGGCAAACAATTGCGATCTAGTAGCTCTTTCTGCGATCCGCGGACTTTTAATTCCATCTAAAAAATTTACCTCTCCTTTTACCGAAAGCAGTGTTCGATCTTCTCTTAGTTCTTTGGGAGGAGTTTGGACAGAGAGTATCTACTCAGTTAGTGTATTTATTTCTTCTGATTCTCTTATAAATTCGCTTTAAATTCTGATCTGAAGTAGTATCTTAACAGTACGGGTTATATATTATTTCACTTCGAACTTATGTCTACATAATCATTCTTAGCTCGCGCAAATCTTAATGGCTAGCATGTTACGTATACACATGATCAATTAAAATTATTTTACAAAGTTATAATTGGAGTGCTTATTCATCCATTACTTCTCATGCGCTAATACCACGGTTATGTGATGAAAAGTATCTGTTATTAATTATACCCTTATACAGATCATTCCAAATTAAACCTTCATTAAAATGTAACATAATTGTTACAGAATTTAAGCAATTAGCACAAACATATAAACATTTCAATGAGACGTTTCAAATTACTATAAACTAAATACAATAAGTTATTAACTTTCAAATGCAAATCAATATGCTACTATTATCGTTCCGAATACACATTAAGTAGACCACTATATAAACATCTTGAATGGCAAATAATAGTATATTCAAAATACGAGCATATACACTTGGTTTATACTCTATCCGTTAAGATCTATACTATATCTCTATATCTGGTCAAATATCATTTTTTGACATACATAAAATACATCATAATGTTATATCTATATACATAGAAATAAAAGGTTGCCATTTATAACGCTCATGCAATATTTTGGTATAATATCCTCTTCTCACGTTAGATATCATATATCATTCAATTATAACCTACGAACATTATATGCATACATAAATATCTTTCCAATAAATGTTTTTATATCATACTAATTATTGTGATATGAACAATTGAATTTTACTTTCATCAAGTTAAATGGTATACATCTGAACGAACCGTTGAATTTTCCAAGGAAAATTGGCTTCAATTTATTATGTTTTTTATTTGTTTTTAATGTTATTTGGCGGCTTCTCATCTGCAGTGGTTGTCAGATTGCGGGAACCTGCGCGACGGTGAGAGATGGTTCTTCAGGAAACAGTTCCTGCTACAGTGGTAACGACTGAGTAAACTCATTGCTCATCTGACATAAATTCACCCATTAAACTTGTTAGGACTAGGCGAAGTTGCTTTGGTGTCCAATA
The DNA here is from genome assembly GCA_015478945.1 of Trachelipus rathkii. Lineage (NCBI taxonomy): Eukaryota > Metazoa > Arthropoda > Malacostraca > Isopoda > Trachelipodidae > Trachelipus > Trachelipus rathkii. Next base: position 71,920 of record JABUQX010029230.1, on the reverse strand, counting down.
TTTAGGTTTCTCTCGTGAATTTTATTTGCAAACTTTTTGGTCAAACTCGTAGAGACAAGGAATTGAAGCTAGAGCTCAGCAGGTTCTTCCTTGGTTTCTTCCTGGGTGGGTCCTTCCCTTCTTTTTCGGGGGCTTCTCTCGCTGGCCTCCTTTCCCCAATGAGTCTGAAGGAAGATGACAAAGATACGTTAATGAATTCATCTTCATCGTCACCCAGTTTTTTGGGTTAAACTTCGTTTCTTAATTTTGTCTTCTTCTGCTTCTTCCGTATTGTCCGCGCCTCTTCTGCCGGGCTTGTTTTTATCTCTCTCTCGTCGTAGGTCGTTTCCTGTTCCCCGGCGCGTCGGGTCCCTTACTTTCGGACGCTACTTTTTCCCCTCCACTTTTCCCCATTTCCGTTCTTAACCACATGAGACAGCATTTAGAATTCGAAAGGGATTCTCCATGTAGTACTGTTAGCGGAATTCACTCTATATAACCACTGTATCTGCTTCTGTTGCCTCCATTTCAATCCACCCTACACTCAAACTTGAATGATGACACTCTGTTAGACAATCCTCATACTCATCACTGTATGAGAGGAAGTCTCTCACCACGGTTCCTTCTCACTTCGTAGTATGTATCATCCTTAGAAATTCATTTTGCATATAGCCTTCGCTTTTTTATCTTCTCGAGGTAAATTTCTTTATACCATAATTAGTCGTGTGAGTTGCCTGTGTCGTTCTAAACAGAATCATTTAGAAAATTCGACAACAGGTAATCAGAGTTCGTTGAGTTCGCGCATACCTCCTGAGACAACTATGTTTTCTTCTCGCCCCATAATCCAATCACTTTCCGAATGAATTTTGAACGGGTCTCTTCTAGATATACTCTTATCGCCGCTAGTATTGAGAGGGGAAGTTTGCAATTGTCTAGTTCGGAGGGTTGCTGACACGTTATCATCTCGAACTGATATCGTCCTCTCCCGTTCCTGCAAATATCTTCCTGCAACGTACACGCATACTTAAATTCCAAAATTAGAACACTAAATTAAATCGTAAGTCATCATGGACGCTATCTTCGGGGAGGGTACTTGCTCGTCCCTCTTGTTACGCTCTGAGCTCTGCTATTTTTCTTCTCAGCCCTCCGTTGAGTTTGGTTTCTCTGATTTCGGGGTGTCATGAGTTTTTTTGCTATTCATCATCTCTATATTGTTTTGGGTTCACCTCTTCTTTTTTGTGCTTTTCTACTGTCTCTTTGTGCTCTTCTTCAGTACACGCCGCGTCCTGTATATTCGAGTCTTCTGTGGTGTTTCTACTCTCAGTTAACTGGTTCTCACCAAATATATATTACTTCTTATACATTTTTGGGTAAACTTGCTAATATTGGTGGCTTCTTTAAGATATATGCAAGCACTATCACTATATGTGGTTATATGAAGTATATAAGTAATAAATCCTAATTATATTGAAATTGATTGATTTTTTTATTTTCTAAACGTACTCATACTCTCTAATCCTATCATTACTTCTCAGTAATTCTCTAAGTAAATTTTCAATAATATAATGAACTGTAAAGTAACAAAATAGGTTCTCTTCTCTTCTGTTGTGATTCATCTCTTCTCTATTCGTTAAGTCTGTCTCTCGAATATTAATGTTAAGTTACCACATATAGCCTTTTTCCAAGCGCATTTTACCTATACTCTATTCTACAATCTTCATGCCTCGAGACTTCTCTCTAATTATATTGGAGAAACACTTAGCGAATCTATCTCTTCACTATACGTAGTCTTACTACGGAGTATTCGCGTCTATCGATCTACCGCTGAGCTTCTTCCTCATTTATTATATCCTCTCTATTTTCCCTTTATAACTCTACCTCTGAAATGCAGTGTTTCAACAACCTTTCACCGTCATATATCTATACAGAGAAGGAGATTCCTTGCAGGTCTCAGAGTAGAAACCCTTCGATTTTATCTTTCTGATTCTTCTAATTAATACATATTTTAGCTAATTATTTTCTCTAATACCTGGTATCTTCTCGCCGACAAGGCAAGAGTAGACAGTTCATCCAATCCCGGTAAGGGCCCGGTAATTCTATGGTAACGGGTTTCTTATATATATTTATTTTCACTTTCACCCACCCCCTCCGCCCAACTATCAATCGCCCCCCCCTTTAAATCCTTCTCTTGGTGCTACGGTCACGCTACTTTGCTTGGACCTCTGAGGTCCTTATTTTTAATGTAGGGCCACACTGTACAAGTAAAGCCACAGACCACCTTATTGGTTAATCTTTGGTCATATGAAGACGCAATAGACGGCACACTTATAATATATTTTACCCAATACAGTTACCCGTTTATCGTTCCCTACATGGGACTTCTGGTATCGTTTTATGTGTGTTGCGGGTTTTTTATCATTACTATACCGGCTCCTACCCTAGGGTTATATATATATTGGGGCTGGCGGCGTGGGGTTTCGGCTTTCCGGGCACTCCGGGGAAGGACTATTTCCCCCTCCCTACCGTAGGGGTATGGCAACGTCCCCCTGTTGTTCCCAGTCAGCTTGAGGCACCTACTTGCCGTAGTAATCTTTTCAAAAATCATTATCTCTTCATTATCTAAATTTCGCCTCGAACAGTGTAACCCACCACAAAAATTTACTATTTATTACACCTATAGAACATCTATTTATGTTCATCATCTATTGTATAGAATATTTTAGTGAAAATAATATTTTTTTAGATCTCGCTCCGTTTCACGTCGCTCGAATCAAACCATCATTTGTCCTTAATTAATATTATATTATATTCTATAATTTATATATATATTATAAATTTAATGATATATATATATATATAATATTAATTAATTAATAATATTAATATCTTATATATATATATATATTATCTTATATATATATTATATATATATATATATATTCATATATTATATATATATATATATAATAGTATTATATATATATATATCTTAATATATATCTTCTATATTCACGTGGCGCCTGTAGCTAGAATATAGGATGGGGGTAGGATTCACATTATATTATATATATAATTACTATATATATATATACTATTTCTTATATATTATCTTATCTCTCTTTCATATATCTATATCTATCTCTCTTATTATATATATAATGTGATGTGTACTTGTTATCTAAAATAATATTTAACAACTAATTTTAGTAAGAAAAACTTATTATCTTAACATCAATATTATTAATATTTAATACGCATTTACATTCTATTTCAATGAGCATATATACTCTACAAGGTTCACAGTCGGTCTGACTTTGATTCCTTTCTTTGTGAGAAGATATTCATGGCTCCAAGTTTACGTTGTTTCCGCCTGCTTTACATCTTCTACTCTTCCACTCTAATAGTTACTTAATATCTAATATTCTTCTTGTAAGGTTTTTTATCTTTTCGCTAGACCGTCCTTTTCTGTTTATTGGATCTTGTCACAGATAGAGTTCTGTCTCTCATTCAAGATTGTCCAAAAACGCTGGATTCTTGAGCCTACTATTTCTTTGTGCTTCAAATTACGCCCGCGGTGAGCAATTTATCTCCGTTTTCTGCATTGTTTCCCGATCCGGTTTTTTCATTTTTTTCCTCTGATAGCCTTTCGCTTCACCCAAAGTAGGTTTTAGATTTTAGAACATTATTATACTTTAATTCTACGAAATATTTTATTAAAGAAGTTTTTATCGTATTGTTAACTTTTTTAATACAATCAAGGTCTTTCAGGGAATTGAGAAATATTATATATCGGATAATAAATAACTTGATGATTCTGATTAGACAATTGAGTTCCGATGTTCCAACTGCTACGTTAGTCTTTTCAAAATGCACTGTGGGATGAGGTCTAGTATTAATTACTTGTGTTTCCTGAGCTAGCTGAGAAAGTTATGAGACACTCGACTCGTAATATCACTCACAGCGTATTATTACTCTCACTTAGCTAACTTGGATATTCTATGTAATCATCTTTTAATTCTGAGGCTCTCGATTGTCTTATTATATTTGTAGTACTTGAGTTTAAACGATCTTCTTCCTTTCATAACAAGTTCTCATTTACTTGCATTTTGGTGAAATTTGATTTCTAATGGACAGATTGTTATTCATAAATTCTAAATTGTAGCTACTATAAGCTTTGTTTTTGGATGTCTGATATTCTTGATTGAGTTTAAATATTAACAATCTACTCGTGCGGCATTATATGGCGAAAGAGAGTGAGCCAAAATTTCAAAGTAGGATCAGTCAATATTTGGCCACTCTGCTATGAATCTCGGTGGATTTGGTTGATTATTTAAAATTTTCGAATTTTTTCAAAAGCTTACATGTTTTCTGTGTTAAACCTGTGTTCAGTTATGGAATGTTAAGAATTCATCTTGTTTTAACAGGGTTTTTGGGCAAGTTTCTCCAATAATTTATCTATACATCGGGAACGAGCATTTGTGTAGTGTAGAATGGTGAAATAATTAAATGTTTGGGAATATTGTGACTTTTTAAGGAGGCTCGTAATTTGGTGAATTTGTGTATAATGATGGACTAATCATAAGTGTATTTTAATTGATGGGGATAAAGTGTCATTATTGCATTAGCATGGCATAGATCCTTGGTAACGTTTTTTATAATAGTTTACACTGATGTGCATTCCATACTTGGGGATGCTATATTATTAATATTGAGAATTTGTAGATGATATTCTGGACAGTTAGTAAGGAATGGATATTATTAATATGAACTATTTTATAATAAGTATAAGTTTTGACTATTGTTCTTTGTGCGAAGTGTGGTTTTCTAAATGTGAGTACCATTCATTTTCTTTTATTTAGTTTATTTAATAATTAGTGTGCATTCATTGAGAGTATTAAAATTATCGTTGATATTAGGGTTTCAATCTAGTGATTCCATTTAAATTTATATATGTTGATATTTGGGTGTGTGAATATTGTGCAGGGTACACAAATTATATAAAGTAGAGGTTAATATGTTGTTATGATAACATTAGGTATGTTTTTTATTGAATACTGTGTTTTATAGATATGTTATAAGTAGATATATTTAAAGTTGAGTATTATTCGTAATATGTGTGTGGTGAGTGTGGGTGGAATTTAAAAAGAGCAGAGGATATCATAGAGATCTGATTTCGTAGAATGACTGAGAGTGTTCATGATTGACAAAATTTGATGGATTTGATAATTCTTAAGATAAATGTAATTATTTTTTTAGTACTTTATGATGGATTTGTGGCATTCAAGTTATTTGCAAGGAATAACATTTTTTTTATTTAGACTTTCTAATTACTGTAAATTGAGCAATCATTGTTTATATTGAAATTAAAGAGTTAATATTAATGCTTAGTATTTGACTGATATAGATGGGCTAGTCAATCCTGCCAATTATAGAGCCAAAGATATCTCCTAAATAGCAACCATGGGAAGCCAATGAGCATTCTTCTCTGAGGGCAAGCATTTGGTGTCTTATATAATCACGTTAATTTTCGAAGTACGGTTTTTTGCTCTTGTATGTTTGTTTAATTTTATATTGTTGGTTGGTAAAGTCTTTTATATTTAATTTTTTTCAAGTGTAATTCAAAATTATTATTAAATATATTAATACATCTATTAACTGGAGAGTGTTATCTAAAGTAATATAATACAATTAAAAATAACAAATCCATCCAAATAATTACATAATAATGACATAAAATGAATATTTGGATTCGACTGTGTCGCTCTATGAAATAATGTAAAATTAAAAGAAAATATATTATAATTTCTATATATTATATATATAAATATAATTTATTATTATATAATTATTAATATTAGGTTATATTATTATTATTATATAATTATACTAATATGAATATAATCAGTGTAGACAATACCATGAGAGCGATAATTTGTGCTTCCAAAGTAAGTAATTAAATCATATCAATAATGATGCAGACGATTGTTTTTCTATTAATGATTGGGTTAGGAGCGTGATTTCGCATAAAATAAATTTTGAAGTAAATTTGAGTTAACACTCTACTCGTAATATGTGAGGACGTTGTTTTGTATAATATATTTTCTTATTCGATGAAATTTTTTTTGACGTTTTGCTTATTACAGGTTTTTAAATTCCATTCATATTTTATTAAATAACTGATTTTATTATGTTATATGATTTTGGTTTATTAGTGGGAGGAGGATCGTCTGTCTTAGGTGCACTGTATTATATATATATATTATATTATAATATATATATATATTATTTTATATATATATTATATATTATATAATATATATATATATATAATATATATATATATATATATAAATGTTAATTTATATTCTATTATTATATTAATTTATATTATAATAGTATATATATAATATCTTATATATATATATATATCTATATATATTTATATTTTTTTTTCGTTTGTTGATTATATCATTTTTATTCACAGATCGAACATCAATAATAATAATTATAAATTAATATATATATATATATATAGTCGAATAAGGACGGGAATGTAGGATGAATTGTGAATTATAACTGCCGTGTGATATATATTATTATATTATATTATTATATATACTATTATTTAATTTATTTATAATATATTTATTTTATTAAAAATCTAGTTTTTTTTCTTTGATAAAAGAAATTAACATGGAACATAACAGAGAATTTTTTAGATGTTAGAGCAATATTTCGATTAGTGTTGTTTGTTGTTTTGCTTAGATATTAATGTTATTCTTTATAAGCACTCTTATCTTTCTTCAGTTTAGATTTAATCTTTATTCTATATTTTTTTTCTTTTGAAAGTTTGGGTCTCACTTAACTCGGTCATTTTTATTTTAAGTAGTTCAAAAATTAGTGTTTTTATAGTTTTTTTTAATTTATTTGTTAGAGTATTTCTATGCATTTTACTGTTCTTAGTTTTATTTTATTAGTTTAAATTTTATCTTGGTGGTTATAAGGATGTTTTTTTTTTATATGTTTTTTTTAGTTTTTTTTTTTTTTTTTTTTTTTATGTTTATTTTATAAATTGATATATTTTTTTTTCAAATTCTTTGTATGAATCAGTACTTGTTTAAGGATCAGTATTTATTTTTTCATTAGATAGATTTTTTTAATGCTGAATGTATATATAACAGGGTTCACACTCTGTATTGATTTAGGGTTTTTTATTGATGATTATAGTTTTCTTATTAAAATATCTTATAGTTATTTTATATTTCTTATGTAATGTTTAATAGTTATTTTTGTTAATTGAATAACTTGTATGGTTTTGGTTGTCGTTAATAGTTTTATCGGTTAGTGGATGTTTTTTTATAAAGTGTAATTTATAAGAAAAATTATTAGAGTTAGTTTTATTTTCTTTTTTATAGATAAAATTTATTCTTAATAAAAGGATATTCAAGAAGTTTTTTATACTTAGGTCGGTGCTTATAGTCTTTGACTAAGCTGTGGAAGGAAAAGAAGAAGAAATAAGTTTAAAATTCATTAACTATTTTAAGGTTAAAGGAAGAGGAAAAGACCTCTTCAAGGTTTACCTCGAATTAAAACTGTGTAATGTTTTGGATGTTTTACACTGTAATGTATCTATAACTAATTTTTTTTTTTTAAAAGTTCATACCACGGGCATTTCCCTATTCTAGGAGGGGAACTGCTCTAGGTAATTGCTACCTAGGATCAGGACGAGGGATCGAACCCTAGCCCTTTGCGTCAAGACAGTCGCTTTACCATTGTGTTGCGGAAAATTATATCTTGTTTACATTTCATGTTTACCAGCATAAATAAATAAAAGTACTTAAAAACTAATCAAAATTTTAAATTTTAAAAATTTAAAAAAGTAAATAAAAATTTATACATTTTATTTTCTTTTTTTACGACAGTAAAGAAAGTTTAAACTTATTAAAATCAGATAATAACAAAATTTACGATATCTCGCCTTCCATATTCATTTCTGACACGCATAAGAAAAATTAAAAAGTATCGTAAAACTATTTTTTTCTAAAAATTTATGAAATTTTAATAAAAAGTTTAATTATTAAAAAGTAGTAAATAGAAATAAAAAATTTATTCCAAAATTATTATTTCTTTTTTACAAAAAGTAATAAAAAATCTTTTTTATTTCTCTTAAATCTAAAAAATCAAGTAAAAAATTAACAATTTAAATATTATATTTTCAGTTATCTGCAAAAAACTTTTGCAACATTTGAAAAACCAAAACACTAATTCTATCTTATCCTCCCTACAAGTAATCCTCACAGAATGGCCTTAGGGTGTGTATAAAAAACATGGGCCCAACCCGGTAAAACAGAACCAAACATATTTAAAGAGAAGAAGAAACATGCACATAAGGTCAAAAAGGGAGAAGACAAAGCCCCACTCCATCCCCACTGTAGTTAATACTAACGTCAAATGTTATGAGGTTTTTATCCTGAGAACCAGCCCACACACCAACCATAAACCTCCTCACAAAAAACCCGCCATTCACTACCTATTATACACCATTCATCTAGCTTCAACCCAAAATTCATATTTTCTTTCCTTTCAAGAAACTCCTCCAATAAATATAATAACTCAATCCAACTTTTTCTAGTCCCCTCAGACCGTCGACATTTACCCAACACCAAAACCTTTTACATCACTATAAACCAACTGACCATCAATCATCCAAAGGACCTTTCATATGGATCAACCCACGATTTCTTTATACATTCTCATTAATTTCTCTCCTTTCATCACACCAACAAAAAACTCACCCTAAACGTCATTCTCATTATTTTATTTCAATTATGTTCTTCACCCACCTAAACCACCCCCCTACGGTTAAAATTCATCGGGACGGACACAGGACTTCATCTTTAAATCTTTGCTTCTATTCACACACCATAATTTTGTTTATGGCTAAAATAGGATACCTTGTTAAAAACAAGTAACCCTCGTTGCAGAATTTCAACCCCCAAAAGCGCACTCAGAACTACAACCAAGATCTTTTAAGATTTGAGGCAACCCCAGCCACCTCTACAACTCCACAAATTTTTATATTATCCCACTAACTACAATTTTCTACTAAATCATCACTGACCATTTTCACAAAATTCCCAATAAACATATAGATCCTAAATATTATAAACCCACCAAACCCCGCAACTTTTATTCCCAATTCATGGATTACACAACAGACCAACACATGATTTTAACCAAACTGTAGAGTCTCCCTTAAAACATACCCACCCCAATCACCTTCAATAAAAAACAAAATACAATCATTTACAAAAAAATTTATAACAGGGAAAAAATAAATTTATTAAGGTTAGAAAAAATAATTCAACCAAACAATTTCGTCAGCAATATTTAACAATAATTATTCATCTTCCACAAATGGATATTAATTCCAATTAATTT
>JABUQX010029230.1:20000-52500 GCA_015478945.1 Trachelipus rathkii | reverse complement strand
ACAATGCATTATTCGTTCGACACTAAACTACGCTTCTCCAACTTGGCTCCCTAATGACTAAAAATAACAAAGAAACTTCAAAGGACACAAAACAAAGCTCAAAAAGGAATTCATCAACAGGATGCACAATTCAACGCACCCCACCTCACGAAGAAGCCAAAATTTACCCATAGACACACCCTGACATGGATTAGCCACACAATTTTTCCAAAACTCAAACACCCCAACACCCACCATGCCACAATGCACTCTTTAACCTCACACACCAGACTCAAACAACCTCCTTCTTCACCAGCTCTATATTACAAACAAATTCTTAATAACATTCCACCTCCACCAAACAAACCCACAGGACACTAACAGAAAACTACTTAAGGCGCAGACCACCAAACAACATTTTAAACAAACACCCACCAGAAAGGCACCAGAATTCAACTCACTCTACCAAAAACCAGTCAGTCATCTTTGGCCAATTAAGAATGCGGCCACACCCTAACTTACAATATTACAATACAGATTATCTTAACCAAACCACCACAAAACATGTCAAAACTGTAACCAGGTTCCGGAGGACACATCCCACTTCTTTCTCTCCTGTTTAACTAACTCTCAACATAGAACAACATGGAACATTTCATCCCTGGAGGATCTCTGGAGGAGACCGGTGGCGTCGACGGGGTACCTGGACGCGGTATGGCCCTTCCAATGATTGATGGGGTGGTCAGGGGTAAGAAGATAGAAGGTAGGTATACACAACTGTTCTCATAGAAAAAAAAAATGGTTACATTATCATCTTATAACCAAAGATAGGATACAGTTACGCGGCTTGGTGTAAAATGCTACAGAATCTATGATTCACTCATAAAAAAATACTTGAATATAAACGAGTAAGCAATGAGAATATGTGCTATGTTAGTTAATAGTCAATACCTCAAAATCCGTTCTACAATCTTTGTATGGAAACTGGCCAGTTGCAAGCTCAACTAAAGTAATTCCAAGGCTCCAAACATCTGCTCGAATGTCATACTCGGGTTTGCTTGCATCTGGGGGGTCTATTCTTTCAGGCTGTGGAAGTAAAAGAACAAAAAACAAAATCAAATAAACTTATACTGAGGAAAAATACATTAATTTGAGCATAGACCAAATTAACGAAACTACAAAATAAAAGAAAATTTACATTCTATTAAAGGGAAATCTTTGATAAAAAAAAAAAATATATTTTAGTAGATACATTATTAAGAATTAAAGTATACATGCAATTTTCTGATGATTATTTATATTAAAAATTGGCTACAGTTTGCATAGCTATTTTTTTCACAACACTTACTGCCATGTACGCCGCACAGCCCGCACTCCTTGTATTAGCTTTAGATTCTACTAGCCGTCCAGATATTCCAAAATCACACAGTTTTATGTTACCCTTCTCATCTAACAAAATATTTGAAGGTTTAACATCTCTATGTATCACACCATGTGATTCTTTTAAGTAATGTAAGGCTTTTACGGTCTGAAAAATGTCAATATAAATTCAATTGTTAATCAAGGAAATTACTGCAAATATAATTTAATAGAATCTTTATAAATAATAATAATAATAATAATAATAATAATAATAATAATAATAATAATAATAATAATAATAATAATAACAACCTACAATACAATATAATTGTGAACAAAAAAGGTGAATTATTTTCACCCAACATTAAATCAAAATGTTTCAACCCATCAACATACGTTTCAAATGCAAAATACATTAAGACGTCATTAGTCATATATCAACGAATATCTTACAGATGACAAGATCATACATATGATGAAAGAAAGTGAAGAGAACATGTGGAGGAATCAGACAGATAAAATTAAAATGATGAGGGCGAAGACAAAAGGGAATAAGAAAGGAAATGAACAACAAGGACTCGACTCTTTCACGAAATCATTTTATACACATATATCTTATGATGACAATACTAAATAAAACAACTTAAAAACGTTCTTTTACATTGTCATAACAATATATAATTTTATTGAGAGAATCATTTAAAATTTTAGCCTTAATAGACTGTATAAAACGGATATCCATTATTATACTCACTCCTACAGCAATTTTTCCAATAATAGGCTCTGGGAAGGGTTGCTTATATTTTTTCATTAATTTATCTAAGCATGTAGCCATAAGTTCCATACAAATCCAAACGTCGGTATCTGTTACAAAACAACCAAGGCACTGGACAATGTAGGGACAATCATGACTATTAAGAACTACTTCTAGATCAAAAAATACTCTTTTAGCTTCTTCCAAATTCCCTGAGCGGTGCATTTGCTAAAAAGAAAAATAACTCAAATTACATCCTATGAGCATTATTTTAAACTGCAAATATAATAATAGCTTAACATATCATCAAGCTTGCAAAAAAGTATTGTAATAATTAATAAATATCACCTCAAGCCTTAATTTTAACACATAAATAAAGCTATGAAAATGAAGAATAGCACAAGCAGCAATGTGGTTTTCTTTAATTTTTATATATATATATATATATATATATATATATATATATATATAATATATATATATATATATAACATGCTAAAATCTACTTATATATATATATATATATATATATATATATATATATATATATATATATATATATATATATATTTAGAAGCCCCCACACACACCTCCTTCTAGAAGTGGGCAATTTAGAGATTTTGTGCCACCACTGCAGGCAAGGTCCAAAGATCCATTAGAACGATTGTATCAAAGTTGAGTCTGATGTCTATTAAGTCTGAGCAGATTAGTTAGAGATGTTCTGTGTCATCATTTGTCAGGGAAGGACATCTTTGACAGTGTATGGGGGGGAGGGGGTATTATGAATTTTAAATTTATATTTCTGAAGGGAGGGAGGGATGGTGCCCAGAGCAGAGACGGGATAACATTATTAAAGTTTGACAGTCCAGTGCTTGTTCTGTAGGAGATATTTCGGGTGGATGTGCTTGAAGCAAGGAGCCAAAGGAGATTTTACTCTCCATCAGCGGGATTCGAAACACTGGACTCCGCGTCGCTGAGTTAAAAGTAACCGGTCGCCTTATCCACTAGGCCATCCACGTTCCCAAAAAAAGAACGTTTCAAACGTAGCTTTTAAAGCTCCCGGTTTTCTCACTCCTTGGTGGTGAGCGTTCTATGGGCTAATTTAGTGTGAATGTGTTTGATTATGGGAGTGTCTTGAGGCGGTAGGGGAAGTGTTTTGTAGATGTTAGGATAGTATAATGCTAGTGTGGTTTTTATTCTTTCTTGGTGCAGGGGGTTGTTGTGGTGTTTGATGCAGGGGGGGGAGTGATCTGTCAAGAGTGATTTACTGTAAAATTGACAGCCTATCATGTCAAGATGGGTTTTCATAGGGAGAACATCCGATTTGGTTAGTTCATGGTGAATGGGTGTGGAGTGAAGGCAGTCTATTATAATTCTGAGAGCTTTGTTTTGGACAGCTAATTTCTGAGTGATTGGACTGTGATATTGCTGGTGCCTGGCAGGTGATGTGTAGTTTAAGAAGGGACGGCGAAGGTATGGTCTGCATATTATTGTGAGAATCTCTCTATGTTGGTCAAAACTTGTTCCAGTTAACGTTTTCATTCCACCTAATTTATGTGTGGCCCTAACTGAAAATAATATTGTTTATGTGGGAGGATGAATGTGATATGTGTATTGTATTTAAAATCAAGCCTCAGATAGTAGGTTGTTTATTAAAGGGAGTCTACTGTTTGATAGGAAAACTGCAGAATGAATATTTGATTCTCTTCTATCTGGGGAAAGTAATGTGAGAGAAGATTTTTGAGGTAAAATTCATTGTTTGTTGATGGCCATTGTTCAAATTAGTTTATATATTGTAGTAGTTCTCTGCATGCTGTATTTATAGAGAAATTTTGAGCCGTGATTGTTTGCTCATCTATAGAAGGGGAAGTGGGATGTGGTAGGTCATGCATGAAAAGGTTAAAGAGTGTTGGTGATATGATGGCACCCTAGGGGGTTCGATTACGTAATTTGAATGTATAAGAGGAGTGTGTTCCTTCTATAACTTGCTGTATGACCAGATAGGAAATATGCTAAGTACTATTTTCTTGTTATTGATGCTTATATCTATGTCTAATACTTTGTCTATTAAAAGGTGATATGGGACTGTGTCGATTGCCTTGTTGATGTCAATTCCTACTAGGAGAGTGTGAGAAGGGGGAGGAGTTTGGTTAAAATCCGTGAAGATGTTTTGCGTTAAATCAGTTAGTAGAGTGGTAGCTCGTAGTGGAGTTGTGTGGTCCTTCTGGTGGTTATAAGGTTTTTGATGATTTTTAATTTTTTTAAGTTGTTTAATTGTTAATCAATTGGTAGGGATTGTGGGTTTATGACTGAGTTTAGAATAGTGTGACATAATAATAATAATATTACATTGATTTTTGGGTTAAGAATTTTATTGTTTCATTTATAGATGGCTTTGTGGGCTGGTGGAGGTTGAGAACGTGAAGTGTGGATTTCTTTTATTGTACAGAATGTTTATGTTGTGTTGGTTTAGTGTTTGAATGTAATGTTGCCAATTCTTATTCCGACTTAACACTAAGTCCTGCACCTAAACATAACGAAATGGAACGTCAATAGATACTAATTACAACTGAGAGAGTAAATTCAGTTCTCGTAAGAACCCAAAATGCATGTCTGAATAAAAGAGCAGAGATTCAGGAAGAATGGAGGAAAGTTGATTTCTATAAAGAATGGAGCCGATGGCAGGAAAATACTGACGACGTGGTGATGCCAAAGCGGAAAAGTCAATCAGGAGATGTGGACAGAGAGAGGCATATAGACTCAGCAAAATGGACAAGAGGAGGAAGGATCCCTCGACATGAGGTACCCATGTGTTAAATGAGTGTGGGTGATTCTGAGTCGTGTCAGTGTCACCTCCCGTTGATGACACAGGCGAATCGGGAGAGACCAACTGTCCGCGAGTGGTTTCATCGAGCGTAGTTTAGCACCCCGTAGATCCACAAACCAACAGGCTTGCCAGCAGGACCGGAAACCACTTTTCATGGGAGCGTAGCAGTCAGTTCCAGGGAGAAGTCCCATGCAGAGATCTCAAGAGAGGTACGATTTGCTGAATTTATGGGAAGCCACCGCCTGAACTGCTGCCCCATCACCACAATCATTACCTGCAACCCCCACATGAGAAGGAACCCAACAGAACTGCAAAACTTTCCGACGGGCATGAAGTTTGCACAGGAAACGTTGAATGATGGAAACCAAGGTATTGAATTGTGAGAAGCGCACTCTGAGAATCCGAAAAGATGGTGACATGGACAGCCCTCTCCATCAAGAATGAGAGCCCTAGAAATTGCACGAAGCAGTGCCACTAGCTATGCTGTAAAGACAGACAGAGGCAGTGTATGGGACAGAGTGAGGTCAGGAAATACAACCGATGTTCCCACACCATTGTTAGTCTTGGAGCCATCAGTAAACACAACTATTGAGTGAGCGTGACTCGCCAGGTGGGAGGAGAAGACAACATTGAGGAGGGAAGGATGGTTAGACTTAGACAATGACCACATCTTTGTGCAAACCTGGGAGGGTGGATGTAAGCACCGGACTGGTCGTAGAGTGTCAGTTAATTGTTCTATTTGGCTGCTCGTCTATGTATTACTTGTGGTATTTAAGGCTAACATCGGAGTGATATAGTGGAATCAAGATATCATTTTCAACTTTGGTATAACGATAAGTTCATTGTGTTTTTTTGAGGAGCATCACTATATCTCTTCCATTAAGATATGTGAATTCGAAGTTGCCCCACAGTGAGCGTAAGAATGCTGTCATGTTACGGGGTAGCGCAAAGAAGTGCAGCGTCTTCAGGTATATCAATGTGTATTGCGAAAAGTGAGGAGAGGTTTAGATGTAGGGTGTTGTTTATGTTACCTATATTTTTCAGTTGGAGTTCTCCACTGACGAGCAAGCACATGAGGTCATTATTTTAAGAGTAGGTAGAATAAATGCCACCTTAACCAGATCTCAGCACGAGGACATGACCAATCATGTTTAATCCTTCCTTATTTGTAGAGCTCGTCGACTCTCATGTGAGAGGACGCTGGTTGGTTCAATCCTCCGTGTAACAGTCTTATTTTTATCTTCCTGAGGGCAAGAATTAAAACTCGGCTGCGAACACGTTGGTGGTGACAGGATATGTCATGGATACCTAAAGAGCTCGCGTTCCTATAGGAAGTTCGAATTTCTGTAGTCCCCGTGTTTAGACAGCATGGAAAGCCAACTGCTCAGCAATTAAAAGAGTCTCACTTTATGTGGACGGATAAAGGACGTCTAAATAGAAGGCAGTATAGTATATGTTATGTAGATAGTTCTGCTTTCTTTATATAATTATGAACACATAGTTCGTTTGGGATAATGATCTCAGATCTGGTAAATAAACTAAAAGATCACGTGTGTGAATGGTAGAAGTTCTCTTGATATGAGAGATCTCTCTCGTGTGATGACAAGTCGTCTCTACAGTATGGTAATCTTTCTACGCTCAGCATATGAAAGCCCACAGATCCCCCAGCTACGTCAGTGCCCCCCTCTTTGTGGGTAGTGAACTCCACCTTCTCTTCATTTTATAATGGGGGGACGGGGTCTTTGGCAATTTGTCTGTTTAGTCAAGTATGATTGTTTTATAGTTTATTATTGGTTATCGTTGTGCCTTTTAGTGTTCTATTAATCTTAAGATGATGTTTTCTTGTCTGATGTGTTTTTGTACGCAGTGTGTGTGTTTGGTGTGCGCGCGCGCCCGCTTGTGAGTGTCAGTGACTAGTTTGTTTTTAATATTTTTTGAGTTGTTGATACGTTTACATTTAAATCATCTAAGAAAGGTTTTTATTTTGCATTAATGGATTTATTAATTTATTATTCATTAATATTATTATATATATATATATATATAAACTAAAATTTTCTATAGTATAGTCTAATGATATATTATTTATTATATATATATATATATATTATATATATATATTATAGTATATATATATAATAATATATATATATTAGTATTAAACGTAAAATTTTCTTAGTTAATGATAATATTTATTTTTTTTTTAATTATTTATAATTTTATAGTTATTATATTTAGTGTTTTTTTTTTTTCTTTTCCTTAGATATTAATAGATGTTAATTAATATTTCTTGAAATAATTTTTCAAGAATTCTTCAATTAACTAAAGAAAACATTTTTTTTTTTTAATTTTCTTTTTTTATATATTTTAATATATTTTTGATAGTTTTTACTTTTTTTTTGAATTTTTTGATTTTTTTTTTTTTATAAAAAATAAAAACGACTTTCCAAATGGATTTTATTAAAAAAAGAGGCCATGCTAAAAAGAAGGCCCCAAATCCTATTATGGTTTCATCCTCCTCAAGGGTAAGAGTTTATTTAAGAACTTTTTTGGGACCTACCCTAAATTCACCCGTTGGTGACACCCCTGTCTGCTTTTATTTCCATCACCCCTTGGTAGCCACCCTGTACCCTACCTCTATCACCCCTTGGTTCCTCTCTGTTCCTTATTCCCATCACAACTTGGTGACACCCTGTGCCCTAGCTCTATGACCGCATGGTTGCAACCCTGTGCCCTACCCCATCATCCTTTAATGTCACCCTGTGCCCTGCTCCCATCATCCCATAGTGCCACTGTGCCATCACCCCGTAGGGTGCCCTCCCTTATCTCTCTCTCTTATTTCACCTTCAAAATTGTTCATCATGCCACCCTTCAAAAATATTTAATAATAATAATAATAATAATAATAATTAAAACCCTCCTTAATTTATAAGAATTAAAAATATCCTTCTCTTCTCCTCCTCAAAGTAGGGGATTTTTTTTTTTTTTTTTTTGCTCCCTTTATAGAAGGGATACAGATAACCATATGCTTAATTTTTTGAGAGATATTTCACTGAAAAGAATGTTTATTTAAAATTTGGGAGTAATAATAATAATAATAATAATAATAACAATAATAATAATAATAATAATAATAATAATAATAATAATAATAATAATAATAATAATAATAATAATAATAATAATTAATCATAATGTGTTTTTTATTTCTTATTGTACGTTGAATGTGTATATTTGATGTTCAAAAGTATATGGAATATGTTAATTAATAACACATATCATGAGCTGACCACATATCATGCACATACACCAAATGAAATAGTATGTGTTATCTTATATATTAATTAATAACCCATATCATGAATTGATATAAATGCATTATTTTTTGAGAATGTATGAATGGTAAAATATATATGGGGGTTTTGGGATACAGAATATGTATCAGAGGGGAGTTTTGGTATGCTGAGATTGTACCAGAATGGGTTATGGGATTTAAAATTTGGAATTAATAATAATAATGTTTTTTATTTCTTATTATACGTTGAATGTGTATATTTGATGTTCAAGAGTATATACCAGAGGTGGAGGTTTTGGGATCTGGAATATGTACCAGAGGTGTTTTTTTGGTATCCTGAGTATGTACCAGAAGGGGTTTTGGGATTCGACTCCTATGGCCATAGAATATCAGGATCATTATCGGATGTGAAATTTCAAGACATGTGCAGATCCAAAATGTCAACTTTATACAGATACGGATGTTCTCTTTTAATTTATTTTATGCAGGCGTGAATGTCTTTATTTTTGCTTGTATGGTGCGGATGTGGATTTGAGTGTTAATTTTTATGTGGATGTGGATACAACATTATTGTTTAATTACTAAGATATATTATTATAAAGATTTATATTTTAACACAGTTTTTTTGTTAGTCATCGCCATTGTTTTAGGGATATTTCTAACTTAATTGAATAAACACCACATGTAATAGTAAGTGTTATCATCATCATCACCCACCTTCTTTCACTCTTTCACCAAGGACTGGGGAGTAAGGTGCGTCGCATGCTCGGAACAGAAAAGTAGTAGAAGAATATGATGCAAGTCAAAATGAAAGCCCAGCCTTACCGCCTCCTTTTTACTCTTAAGTGAGAACTCGTCGCAATCAGAATAATCCACCCAAGGATTTCACGCTACTCCGACGGACCCTCACTATGGCTCTTGGCCCAGATAGGCCACAACCATACCCCATCACAAACCCCGCCATTCTTTCCTATTATGCACCTTTCTTCTCGCCTCTGCCAAAACTCACTTTCTCTCTTAAGATATCATGTTACTGACTCTGATGTACCTACTGCTCACCACTATTATATCCGCTTAACACCAACTGACTATATCCACCTTTTTTTCCTCATGACCAACCCATCTCAATGTATTTTCATGTTATTTTTCAATTAACTCCTTTTCTCACACACACATCTCTCTAATGCGTTCATTCCTCCTCCTTCTCGACACCTGAACACGCCCTAGAAGATGTCTATCTGAATCACATTTTGTCACTTTTATGTTCTATATCCTCATTATCCAGACCATCGTTTCACTACTATAAACACTGGTAACACATTCTTTCATTGTTAGAACCTTAATTATCCAGAGTTTATTCCTTCACATTCCGCAAGATTTAATTGGCAAACAGACCACCTTCCTTCCATTCTAACTACTTTCCTATCACACTCTGAATCATCTGTTCTCTTTTCTAATCCAACATATATCCAAAAATTTAACTCGACACTGTTCCTAGTTGTTCACCATCCACATATAATCACACTGGATGGTCTCTATCTCCACTAAATCTCACAACCATTAAACTTACTCTTATCTATCGTTTACTTTCAATCCCTCCTTTTACATACGCCAAACTCCTCTACCAATCTCTCAAACTCTCTTCAGATTCGCGCCCATAAACTAAATCATCTTATATATAATAGGTACGGGCACCCATACCTAATCTCTTCCATTCTCTCAATCATTCTAACGCTTCCCTGCATCCCACCCTAATTCTTTGATAACCCTCTTCATATACAATAATTAATAACCTAAGGAGACAAAATCACATCTCCTGCATCACTCCGCTATAATATTAAGCCAATCACTTTCGACTCTATTTATTCTTACACACGTTTCACTATCGTAATACATACATTTGATTCCATTCAAAAGGCTACCTCCAACACCATATATCACTTAGATACTGCCATTATAGCTTCCCTATTAATCCTATCATACGCCTGTTGCAAATCCATAAAAACCCTAAATACAATTTATTCTTTCTCCCTCATTTTCTCAATCATTTGTTTCATATGTAAAGATTTTGATCTCACATCCTCTACCATTTCTAAACGCACCTTGTTCTCACCATCAAGTACTCATTACTCGACGCACTCTTTCAACCAAAATACCAGCTTATATCTTCCCTACAACACTTTTCTTATTTGTTAATTAATAACACATCATGAGCTGAACACATATCATACACATACACCAAATGAAATAGTACGTGTTATCTTATATATTAATAACACATATCATGAATTGAAATAAATGCATTATATTTTTGAGAATGTATGAATGGTAAAATATATATGGGAGTTTTGGGATCCGGAATATGTACCAGAGGGGGTTTTTGGTATCCTGAGTATGTACCATAAGTAGTTTTAGGATTTAAAATTTGGAAGTAATAATAATAATAATAATAATAATAATAATAATAATAATAATAATAATAATAATAATAATAATAATAATAATTATTATTTTTTGAGAATGTATGAATGGTAAAATATATATGTCTTATAAACCACAAATTAGTAAAGATGAAAAGTATTTATTTTGATGTTAATATTCAGTTTTTAAATTTGTGGCTTGTAAGTCTTATAGTTTTATCGTTTATATATTCTTTCTACCCTTTCTCCTCTACGGAGGAATTATTTTCATTCTGCTGTAAAAGTTTCTTCATTTGAATTCTATTCTGTAATAGTGTTTCCTATGCTTCCATCTAAGATATCTGAATGCATTATTGATTAGGGCTCTGCCCGTGAGCGGTGGTGTTTACTGTATTAAAAAAACATATATATATATAATATATAAATATATATATATATATAATATATTATATATTATATCAATATGTATATGTATATATATATATATATATATAATATATATATAGGCTCCTTTCGTTGACCAGGATTTATTCAAGGAGATCCTACGTTTTAAATCATTTTTGGTTTATGCAATGTTGTTGGTACATGTGTAAAAGAGAAGGAATTAATTGGGGGAGAACTTAACCCTCGTTTGCTTGTGGGTGTGTGTGTGTTGTGAGGGTTTGTGTGTGGATGGTGGGTGCGTGTGTGTGTGTGTGTATGAAGAGGGGGCGAATGCATTCGATCTATCTAATTTATTAGCAAATATTTTAATATCATTGTTAATAACTTATATTTTCTTTTTCAGTTAGAAGATCTGAGCTCGGGAAGCGATGATGAGTTCTTCGATGTACAGCCTCTTCCAGGTTATTTCCATATCCCCGGTCGGCAACAAATAAGACCAACTGGAATTGTTCAAGCTCCACTTATGCCTGTTGGGTCTATCTCCGGACCTTCCATACCTAATCGGTTTCCCATTCACAGTTACAGTCTTCCTGCTGTTAATAAACTTCATCCTTCAACTCGGATGGGAAATAAACAACCAATGGCCAACACATCCTCTCAGGGGTTGAGGGGATCTAAAAAATACCCGGCCCCTCCACCACCTGTATCTCGTGAAGCTAGCTTGCTTAGTTTATCATCTGAGACGAACAGATCTTCCCTCGAAGAATCTACTCTGAACACTTCAATAGATTCTTCAAGTCTAAATGGAGATTTCAGTTTAGAAAGTCTAAGGAAAAAGATTCGCCGTAACCCTTCTTTTAAAAAATATCCTGCACCTCAACCCCCTATGTCAGGTGATTCACAGAAGACGCCAGTTAAGGATGCTGTGACAACTTCAGATACTAAGGTTCCTATAGATAATCAATCAAATCCCCTTGCAAAGCCCTCTCCAGACTCCTTAAGAAAACTAGGAAACAAAAGGCCTGGAAGTCCTGTTCCTTTTCGATCGGCGCTGTTTCCTTTAGGGAAGAGTAGTAGTACTAACATTTCTAATGGTAGCGCAGATATAAATTTATCAGTAAACCATAATAACAAAACCAATATAAGTTCGAATGCTACAATCTTGAATAATAAACTCGAAAATCCCGTTGTTTCAAAATATATTAATACCCAAACTTCTAATTCAGTATCAACATCTAATAACACTTCGGCAACGCACTCTAAGAATGCAACTAGTTATGAAAATACAAGTAAATCAAAATGCAATATATCTACATTATCAGGAAATAAAGAATTATCATCAAGTGCCAGTGTTAATTCTTCTTCTATTACCTCTTCAGATAAGACTGAGAGTTTAAATACGTACCAAACATCTAGTGATGACGTTTCATCAGCCCAAGATATTACAAGCATTAGTAGTTCAATAGATGTTACTTCAATGCAATCTTCATGTAGCGCGTCAACTAAAGCTTTTAATAGTGCTAGTTCGACAGTTTTAAGTGACAATATCACTTCTACATCCGTTTTAAAAAATAAAAATGCAAACAACGTGGAAAGTCAGGAGAGTAACAAGAAAACTGTAGGAGGGAATCTAAATTCTTTAAAGGCTGCTCCTACTCAGCCTTCAGAGAGGAACTTAAAAAAAGAAATTCTTACCAGTGGAGAATTGGGAAATGAGGATAAAATACAGCCAAGCATAATAAATGGGGTGTGTCCTAAAAATCCATCATCTGATGTTGCAAGTAAATCCTCCAGTATAAAGCAAGAGGATCCAAAAAATTCTAAAGCAACAGAAGACAGTACGAAAAGTAATTCCACAACCCATGACTCAAAAGAAGTTGAAACAACCACAGTAACGAAACAAGACACACAAGAATCTGGTAAATCTTTAGATTCTGGTAAATCTTTAGATTCTGGTAAATCTTTAGATTCTGGTAAATCTTTAGATTCTGGTAAATCTTTAGATTCTGGTAAGTCTTTGGATTCTGGTAAGTCTTTAGATTCCAAACAATCTGAAGCAGCCACAGATTCTACAACTCAGGATAAAACTACAAAGAAAGTCAAAAAGAAAAAAGTTTCAAGCGATAAAAACACATCAATCAAAGACGGCGGTGATGAAAGGAGAAGCAGGAGTAGTAGTGTTACTTCATCGCGGAGTGTAACACCCGATAAGGGCCTTCGACCAGTTCCAAGAAAAAGCATCAGCGGAAAACTGGCAGCTCTTACAACCAAGTTTGAACTTGACGAGAATGCTGAAAAGGTCCTTAATAATCCTAGTAATCCTAGTAAGAAAAGTTTGGGATTAGGAAGTGTATTTGGCAGTGACAAATCAGAATCTAAGGGAAAGGTGGTTGGAAAACTGTCGAATCCCTACAGCAAACCTTTTTCGCCAGAGTCTACTTTGAAAGAAAGGAAGAGCAATATCGGTGGCATTGATATCAGCAAGTTTGGAGGCTTTGGTAAGCCTAAGAAACCAGGTGGTAAGAAAGATGAAGAGAAAAAAGATGATAAAGAGAAGAGAGCGGAAACTATTGATAAAAAAGAAAAGAAAAATAAAAAAGAAGAAAAAGAGATCAAAAGGGAAGTTACAATGAATAAAGATACTAAAATTGAGTCACCAAAACAAGACGTTGTAACTGAAGATATGAAAAAGATATCAGATGATAAAAAAGAGACAAGTGATAAAGAAAAATCTAGACTTATTAAAACAGCAAATGAAAAAGACGATAAGAAAGTAGATGATGATAATTCAAAACCTCCTGATTTAGAGATAGGATATAATGAAACTATTGAAATATTAAGTTCTAAATCAGATAAGAAAGAGGAATCGAATAAAAATAATAGCGAAGCTAGAAAAGAAATTCCATCAAATGAAATTCCATCAAATGAAATTCCATCAAAAGAAATTCCATCAAATGAGCAGAGTCGGACATTAAGTGAAAGTGGAGAACAAAGCCAAAGTTCTACGACAAGCGCTTCGGAAGGTGCTAAAGCAGATGAAGCTAATTCTCTTGATGTATCAGTCAAAGAAATTAGTGAAATTATTAAAGACATTATTAAAGACATTGATAGGAATCAAACTCAAGATTTCAAAAATCAAGAATCTGAACCGAAAAGTTCAGAAATGAAAAATTTATGTGAAAATTCAGTCAAAGAAAAGGATGAAAAAATTGATGAAAAACTTGATCAAAATAATTCTTTATTAAAAAAGAAAGATGAAAAAGAAACTTCAGAATCGATCAGTTCAAACATTG
The DNA here is from genome assembly GCA_015478945.1 of Trachelipus rathkii. Classification (NCBI taxonomy): domain Eukaryota; kingdom Metazoa; phylum Arthropoda; class Malacostraca; order Isopoda; family Trachelipodidae; genus Trachelipus; species Trachelipus rathkii. The sequence goes on along the minus strand of JABUQX010029230.1, from coordinate 38,186 downwards.
TTTGCTCTGAAGAGAAAAGTTGTAAAGAATTGCCCGTAGAAGGTAAAGAGATTAACCATTCGGATGTTTTACCTACACAAGAGATTGACAACCCTGACGCAGGAACTACTACTACTTCAAACATCGATCAAAGTATTAAGGTGATTGAAACAGAGTCTCAACAGCTAAATACTATGGAAAATACCAGTGAAAGCCACGCTAAATCTGAGCAGGAATCAAATATTAGCATTACGTCACAGAACGAGCTTACCAATGAAATTCTTAAAAGTAAAACGGAAGAAAAGCTCATTATACAACCTGATTTAGCTTCTAATGAAAACGACGCTAAATCCTCGAATGATTTAGAGCATGTTGAAAAGCTCAATATTACAAAACCAACTGAGCAGGAATCAAATATTGGCATTACGTCACAGAACGAGCTTACCAATGAAATTCTTAAAAGTAAAGCGGAAGAAAAGCTCATTACACAACCTGATTTAGCTTGTAATGAAAACAACGCTAAATCTTCGAATGATTTAGATCATGTTGAAAAGCTCGATATCACAAAGTCAACTGAGCAGGAGTCAAATCTTAACATTAATATTACGTCACAGAACGAACTTACCAATGAAATTCTTAATAGTAAAACGGCAGAAAACCTCATTGTACAACCTGATTTAGCTTCTAACGAAACTGAAGCAGAAACTCAACAGCTAAATATTTTGAAAAATACCAATGAAAGTGATATTAAATCTCCGAGTGATTTAGATCATATTGAAATGCCCATTACCACAAAATCGGCTGAGCAGGAATTTAACCTTACCATTAGTACTTCATCACAGAATGAACCTACTAGTGAAATTATTAAGAGTGAAACAGTAGAAGGTCCGATTATACAACAAGAAAATGCTTCTAACGAAAAGGAAAATAATATCTCACCAATTGAGCTATCCACTGTTAGTGTGGGTACTCTTGAAGTTGAATCCCCAGTTGCTGATCATGACAACATTACCATACCTGTCTCTTCTCCTGAGAAAGCCATCAATTCATGTGATATTCAAAATAGTATTGAAACAGTGAAGACTGAGAATACTCATCAAGAATCTACTGCTACTAAATCCGAAATCCAATCACTTCCTTCTGTACTTAAACCTGCAGAAGAATCTGAAAATACCGAAGTGGATTTATTACCGCAAACTCAAATATTATCTGAAGAGAGCTTATATAGCGAAAGTGACACATCTTTCTGTACATACAGACCCTCTGCGTTGACACCCATTCCCGAAGTATCATTACCTGGTTCTCCAGTATTACATGCCAGAGATATGTCACTTGCAGATGTTTTAGAAGCAAATAAAGATCTTTCTGGAAATTCTGGGGAATATGAATTTGCTCCAAGTGTTGATGAACTTGGAGTAACGAAAGATACGACAAAAGAAGATAATTGTCAGTTTACTCTTCCAAAAGTATTCATTGACATTACCGAAACGTCAGGCGAAACATCTGGGAAATTCGAAGACAGTTGTTCAACGGGTTCATTTGGAACTCCTCCCTCTGACCGAGCATCTAGCGATGAAATGTTTATTTATGATCCAAAAATTTTATCTGAAAATAATGTTGAAATTATTAATACAACTTCACACAACGATACCGAACATGGTGTAGGTGTTACCCCTGTCACGAGTGAAATGGAATCTTCTCCACTTTCAATACCTTACGTTAAACAGTTTATAGATATGTCACGTAGCCCAAGTGAAATGATTCATCCAAGTCATTGGATGCCTCAAAAGCCGGCATCTCTTTTGCAGAAAGTTTCAGACCTATTTCAGACTTTGGTATCAAAGGATACTAAAGGTAATGCACCTTCGGCAGCATCCCCTGTTGTGCAAGTTACTCAGGAGCAAGTCTCGATAAATGAAATGGGAAAAGTGGAAATAGGAAGAACACCTGATAATGTGGAAACCGATAGAAACATGGAAAGAAAACCTGATAATGTGGAAACCGATAGAAACATGGAAAGAAAACCTGATAATGTGGAAACCGATAAAAACATCCCAAATACTGCCTATCTTATTAATGAAACGCCTTTGTATTCTTATGTTAAGGGAGATGGAATACATACCATTCAACCGGAGACTCCCAAACTCGAGGGACTAACACACCAGCACCAACTTAGCGTTCGACCGAAAATCAGAAGAACTGCAAGAGGCAGTTCTATTCCTGCCGAAGTACTAAATGTATCCGAAATACTTCGCGAAGCCGACGAACGTTTATCAAGAGCGTTGTCGAAATCCGCCACGTCTCTGAACTCTGATTATGAACGATTACGGAGCGATTCGCCAACACACCCAGTATCCTACGACCCGTCCCGCTTCGATACACTCATGCCTCTCCCCAACGCCGACGAAATTAATATGGTCGACAAAACGAGATCAAGGTCCATAACTCCATTTATGGACAGGTTTGAAAGGTCACCAACCCCCAAAAGGGTCATGGAAGAGACGGAAGCGCTACTGACGGAGACTGACAGAATTTTGAGAAAGACAAGGTCGCAACACTCCCTGAGAAGGTCTTTTGCCAAGTCTTTGTCAGGGGCAAATTTGAATCGAGTAGGTGTTCATCCTTGACATAACCCCACTCCCTTTAGCCATCCAGGTTCTTACGGTTCCCTTATATATATATATATATATATATATATATATAGTATATATATATTATATATATATATATATATAAAATATTATATATAATATATATATATATATATATATATATATATATATATATATATATATATTATATATATATATATAATAGTATTATATATTTTTTTATATATATAATATATTTTTATCGCCCTCCTTGAGAAGGCCCAGCCCGTGAGTGGTGGCGATCTTGATAATATATAATATATATATTATATCTGTCTAAATCTGTTTTCAATTATATATATTATCTATATATGTTTTTATATATATTATATTATTATATATATAATATATATATATATATATTATATATATATATATTATAAAGTAATGGTTCGGTCAATATAAAAATTTAAACTTGCTTAACTTTTACTTTTTTCAGGCAGTTTTTTTTTATGCAATTTTCCTATTTAACTATATAAGTATTTTTTAATAACTTTTTCTTACTTTTTTTTGTGAACTTTTATACTTTATTTTCTTCCATAATTATAAGTCCTTATATAAACTTTGTCTTAATTTTTGAGTTTATTTCTTACTTTTTGTTATTTTTTTCTAGCTTTATTGAGCTAATTGTTTCACTTACTTACTTTTTTACTTATTTTTTTTACTTTCTTTCTTTTTTTTCTTTCTTTCTTTCTTAGATTTTTTTACTTACTTTTTTTTCTTACTTTCTTACTTACTTACTTAGTTTTTTACTTACGTTTTTTCTTTCTTTCTTTCTTTCTTTGTTACTTTTTTTACTTACTTTTTTTCTTTCTTTCTTTCTTTTTTTCTTTCTCTTTCTTTCTTTCTTACTTACTTACTTACTTTTTACTTTCTTTCTTTCCTACGTACTTACTTACTTACCTATTTTTTTACTTACTTACTTCTTTGCTTTCTTATTTACTTACTTAGTTTTTTACTTTCTTTCTTTCTTTCTTACTTACATTTTTTACTTACTTACTTTTTTACTTACTTTCTTTCATTCTTTCTTTCTTTCTTTCTTTCCTACGTACTTACTTACTTACCTTTTTACTTACTTAAATACTTACTTTTTTTACTTATTTACTTTTTCCTTACTTACTTTTTTTTACTTGTTTACTTACTTTTTTCCTTACTTATTTACTTACTTGCTTGCTTACTTACTTATTCTTTTTCATTTTACAGTTAACAGAAGTGAGTGCAGACCTCTCGGAAGAACATAGCACAGCCCATCTCGCTTCGGAACGCATAGAAGCAGAACAGTCGGAGAGAATGAGGCTCGAAGAGGAAGTTTCTCAGTTGCAGGTACGCTTTAAGCCACAGTTGCCAGTTAGGCATTTTCTATACTAGCGCTTTAGATTAGATCGTTCCTTCTACATGAGCGCTTTTAGCTTAATCAATTGACGTTTACGCCGCGTTTTAATCGTTCGTATAGCTGGTGCCTTAAACTAAAAGATAAAAAAAATTTCATCAATTTTTATTTTAAGATTTAAAAAATAATGGGGGGGGAAGGGGTAAGAGCCGACATACATAAAAACTACATTTGAAAGTGTTTCATGCAGGAAATGTGGAAAGGGAAAGAAAGGTGTTCGAAAAATAGATTTGTAACTCATGTGATTGAATAAACTCTTATCGCATTTTGAACATAAATTTTTTATAGGTCACTTCTGGTGGGAAATCTGGAAAAGACCAGAGAATTACTTGTAATCCACCAATTTGTAGCAATATTAACCAGAACCCAGATCAAAAGGCCGGCATTCAATGTATTATTTTTTTAATAATTGTAATGCAATTTGTTTGTTGTATATTTATAATTCAGTTACTGAATGATTCATTTCGATTTACGTTTGTTAAATTTTTGGGTAGAATTGAAAAAGGTTTATCAAAGTTGTATGGATGGTATAGTATTCCGGTTGTATTTATCAGGATTGCAGAACCGGAGCCGGTGCCAGAGCAAAAAAAAAATTTATTTCTTGAAGCCTTAGCTGGAGTCAAATAATTTTCTTTATTTTACTTTTAAAATATAAGGATCCTGAGCATGAAGGTACTTGCCTTGAATTTTAAAATGATGGGACCTAAACCAGAGCAAGACAATTTGTAGTTGGTAGTTGAGTCAGCAAAAAAATTTACAGGCTCTGTAGTCCTGGTTTACTTCTACGGTTTTTTATAAAATATGGAGAACATTAAATGCTATCTTAAGCCTATAAAACTTCGCCTACAAAAATGGATTCATGTTGTGAAACGAGTATCTTGTTCTTCTAACTTAAAAATCTTCCCTCTTGCAAGATGTCTTTGAGAACAAATTTTCTCATTTTTTTTTTAGTTCTCACCTCCACTGACGGGCAGAACCCTATTTAAGGAGGGGGTGCTATACGCCTCAGAAGTTCATCTAACTAACTTAAATTAGGCAGATGAGCACAGACGCAGGCTTTAAAGTGAGGGAGATTAAATTCAGCAGGATTATATATATAATATATAAATTATATATATGGCATTATTTGTTTTTCTCAAAAGAGATTTATTCTATTTTTCTAGGTTTTTCAAAAATTTCTAAAGTTTCAGAAAAGTTAGTTAAGTTTACTTTTTTTAAGAAATTATTTTAATGTGCAGCTTCTGGCAAATTCCAGAAGCTTTGCACATAAAGATTTTTTTTAAAAAATAAACTTAACTTAACTTTTCTGACTTATTTTTTGAACTTAGAATTTTTTTAAAAAAGTCCAGTACGTTGTAAGGATACTGCGCATTATTATATATATATAATATATATTATATATATTAATTATAATAATATATTATATTTTTTAATTTATAATATGTACTATTACTATATTAATTACTATAATTATTAATTAACTTCAGATTTCCATACAATTCCCCCCAACCCCCCCCATATATATATAGCTATAGTATATATTATATAATATAGTGTATATATATATATATATATTATACCAGCATATATATATATACTATAGTTATTAATCATATATATATATATATATATATAACTATATAATATTAATATAATACTTCTACTAATAATTATATTACTAATATTATATAATATAGCTATATATATAATACATTATATTTATCTATATATATATATATTTATATATATTATTATATATATTTATATATAACTATATATATTATATATTATTATATATATATATATATATTATATATATATATATATTAACTACTTTATATATCAATATATATTATAATATATACATATATAGAGAGAGAGAGACGAGAGATGAAGAGAGATGAGAGAGGGAGAGAGAGGAGAGAGAGAGAGAGGTGGGAGAGTAGGATTTTTCCTGTTAAACTTCATTGGGTAGTGGCTGGGCAAATCTGACACTATTAAAATGAATTCTTTTTGGATTCTACTTTTTTCGAGATACAAATGGGGCACACTTTGTTTGCCAATTGATAAATGAAACCTTCTGTATCATTTTTGAAAACTTTCTGCAGATGTCTCCTTAAAATTACTTGAAACACCTACTTCAGAAGTTATCCTCTGATATTTAAAAGATACCAGGCGTTGAAAAAAAATCAAGACGTTTTTACCATGACACCAGGCTTTTGCAACAGGTTAGATAGTTTTTTCAAAGCCTACAAATTATTCGATCTTCAATATTTCATCCTCAAACTGATATTCCAAACATTATTCTAGAAGTATGCTGCTCCAATCAACCTTCAGTTGTGACTCGTAAATGTAATTTACTGTCTTTCCTGATGTTTGCACAACAGTTTTTAGATACAAATACAAAATTTTAAAGATTGATTAAAAACAATTCAAGAGATTTTCTGAAAGTGCTATTTTTCCCCAAGACCGAGCTTGTATAATCGAGTTAAAAAAAATTGTAGAGCAATACTGCAAGTAGTTTTATTATGTAGCTTATTTGCATAACAATTTCCTTCTTCGATAATATCAGTTATAGGCGTATATTTAAGATAATATCAATTAATACGCATTGTTTTGCTTTCTAGTTTTTTTAAGCAGTTTTTAAGTTGATATCTTTACAATAATATTATACTTTGGTAATTCTAAATTTACAGTTAACCTTACAAACATTGAAAAATCGTTTCCAAGACTTTGAAAATCAACGGATCAAGTAATGAAGCCAAAAATATTATAGAACAATTTGCAGAATATTTTACAGTGTAGTTGGTAAGACTGCTAGGCAGAAGAGAATACTAACTAAGTATAAGCAGAAGTAGAACTATAATTCCTAAATATTTAAAGGCTATACACAATACTATATTGCACTAAAGCAAAAGATAGAATAAATAATTTATCGATATTCGCCGCCCAAACATTACTAATTAGTCTTTCTCCTGAAAAACATTAGAAATAAGATCGTTAGTATTATTTTAACATTAATAAAAGACATTTAGGTTTTATAGAAATTTAATAAAGGACTCAAGGATACATTCAATTTTACTATTATTACTATTCATATATATATTAAAATATAATTAAATTATTAATAATATAAATTAAAATACTGAGAATTATGAACAACCAGACCCCATTATATAGAAAAGTTTACAATTAATATACTCTTCAAAAAAACTATAATTTTTTTCCAATAGCCAATAAAAACAATGGTTCCTCTTTTTCAATTCTGCAGATAATAATATAATTAAAAAAGTAGAACGAAGATTCTTATTTAGGACAATCTATATTATTTTTGAACGAACAGACAAACGAAAAATTCAATAATCAATACAAAGTTTATGAACATAAAAGCTAACAGAACAATTGTATCATGTAAATTTCTTATTTTTAAAGTAACAAAAAAAATTACATTTATAATTAAATCCAATCTTAATACTAATAATATATATATAATATATATATACTATAATATCTACAATATTATACAACCTCTTCCTCCAATATATACAAAACATTCTTAAGCAATTAGTATATAATAGTCAATATAACACTACACTATAATATAACCTACCACTATATATATAATAATAAAACCCCCATATATATTTATAATCGAACATGATATACTGATAATCTATACTCAACACATATATTATATCATAGTAGTACCTTAACATAATATATATCACATTACTAAAATCACTTTCAATTCATCAACACAAAATTTACTCATTTTATTATCTATATTTTCTAGATATAACTTCTTGTATTATAGTAACGTATAATACCTATAACAAACTCCCATCATAATCTACGCACCTCTACAATATAATAATATCTAATAGTATATATAATATCCATACTATTATATATATATACTAACTATCACATATCACTAATATATAATTATATATATTCTAAGGGAGAGCACAATTATGAAATGTCTTTTTTTCTTTGTTATTAATATCAATGTATCGAACTTTTCTATCTAAATTCAAATCTAAGATTTTCTAGATTTAAGAGTTGCAGTTTAATTAGCTTCTATACAAAGTCTTATAAAACCTGCTATGTAAATTAAAATTTTCTGTAAGTACTTTGATGACATGCTATAATCGTAGTAACATCTTAATGCAGCAAAATCAAAAATCTACTCAAAAGAAAATTTTATTACGTATTCTACAATGTTTGATAATAACATATTATATACATTAATATAAGAACGTAATTAAATTTAATTCTCAATAAGTATTCTGGAAAATACATCAATTAAAAGTTTTGCTATATATTAATAATATACTAATTATATATATATTATTAATATATATATATATATTATTATTATATATTATATTATTATATATAATTATATATCATCATTTAACTATAATATATATTTATATCTATATTTATTATATATATTATATATTATATTATAATATATATATATATAGTAATATCTATTATATTATATCTTTATATATATCAATCGTTTGAATATTATTCTATTATATATTAACAAATGTAGAGAGAGTAAGAGATACGTATATATATATATAGATATTACTATAATTATTATATATAAATGACCGCAGAAAAATACTATTTTTCTTAGGAATGAGAATATTACTGACGATTTTCTAAAGAAGGAAGATAATCCTGTTTACATTAAAAAAAGATTATTGAGGCAGTAGTTTGACAGAGTTCACAGAATCTCAAGAAGACCATGTGAGAATGTGATACATAGCAACGAATGGGCAAAAATTGTTTTACTTTGATTACAAACATATACAGGAGCACTTTAGATAGAGTCCACTCTGAGGAACTTAAGATTATTCGATTTAGGTGATTTGACTTTTTCCAAGAACGACGTAGATGAGATGAATAATTAGTGTATACGTATATATATTATTATGTATATATTATATATATATGTATGAGAGATGGATGATGATATGTAAGGTAAATGTGTGAATGAATAATTGATATAGAGTGATGTGTGGTGAAGAGAATAGAATACGGGGATATAGATATTATATATATATACGGAGATATACAAATTATTATATATTATAGTTATATTATATTATGGATGTGATAGAGATTATATCAGAGTATGATAATATCGTCTCATTCATCCTTTTATATCCAAATATATCGCTACAGTCTCTTTTACTTTTTGCTTCGATGGATGATTTCAAAATAGAAAAGGTCTCATCAAACTTCAATTTCAAATTTGAATCCTCAATTCAATAAGCTCTGAATTTTCATCAACAACCATTGAAAATTTTCCAGAGAAGGAAAGTTGGTAAGTCGAAAAGCCCTAGACCTTTCACTTCCATATAAGCCATTATAAAAAGCATGATAATGGGGGGTAGTGCGAACAAGTTTTTAGGAGCTTTTAAGAAGCTTAGAGGCTTCTTTATTGAGGGAAATATTGTAATCCTTTCAACTTTCTTCACGATTCGCCCATACAGAAGCAAATCCCATCAGTGCTCACAATAAAGCAGTGAACACCTCACACTCTATACATAATCCTATTTTGATCCTATTTGTTGGCATATAATCCTCTTATTCTTACAATCCTATATTTGCACTACTAAGGTGTTGTTACAACTCAGATGCAGTTTGTAGTTCTTATGATTAATTTGCTGATTAAGCCAATGTGTGTTAAGATTATACTAGTTCGCAGAAACAAAGCGCGATCCAGTGTGAAATCAATATTACTATATATTTCATGCGACCATATAGAACTCCATTGTTATTGCACGGTTCCTAACTCGTTAGTGGAAATTGATTGCATGACATAATTATATAGTTAAATGTTAATATAAAGAATCCAAGTGTACGTACTAATAACTCTATAATATAACCTACGTGGATGTAATAATAAAAAAATACATATATCACATATAACTCAAAATAAATAATACTACGAAAGTACTCGACACTTACTCTAAGATAAATAACAGAATTTATACTAATTATATTTTGCGATAAGATTTCAGCGTATAAATAAGTCATTTTTCTTTTATTATGTTATATATGTCGTTATTCGTTATTTCTCACCCTCATCTCATTACTGTGTCTCTCTCCTCAGTATATCTGGTACTCATCATGACCTCCACTAAACATTGCAAGTTTCTATACTAATATATTGTGGATATAGTGAGTAATATAATAGTATAATTATTTTTCACCACTAATATTATATTAAGGGGGCTCGTAATATTATGACCTATGATGTGGGTCAGACAGTATGAGGGTGGCGGATCGACAGTTTATACTAATCCCCCCCGTTTCTGATACGTCATAGCCTTAATAATATATGAGGTGTACTCAGTGAGAGTGTACACTCTCTCGTAACTTCACTTATCATATAATATATACGGGTGATATTCAATAATGCTATATATACGTAGTTACCTATATACCCATGTGTAGGTATAATTCTTTGTTTACTTAATTCCATAAACCGATACTATTGTACATATATAATGCTATGTATATCGTCATTGATTGCGCATAATATATAGAATTTATTTTTTGATAGGTCGTACTTTATCTGAGAGTTTTTTTTTTTTTTTTATTATTATTATTAGCTTTCTATATTAATTCTTTATTTTTTATATTATTTTTATAATTTTTTAATATATTATATATCATTTACTCATATATATATTATATATATGTGTAAATCAGCTTTATACTGACTTGTATTCTCTCAATTATGTATTTGGTGATATTTCCTGATAAAGGTGTTCGCATATCTTTATTCTCGAAGTATTATAATATACATCCTGGTATACTCTATACTATAATATCTTATTTGAGTATAAAATACTATAATTCTAAAGTTCATCTCTCGGCCCCTAGATAAGTGGTGATATGTAACTTTATTCATATTTATAGTTTTTCTTCATATTACAACAGGAAATTAATACTAGTAATGTATTATGTAATTTATATTTTATTATATTAAACAATACCATTAATGTGGATAATAAATCAGAAATATCTTCACTAGTAGCTTGTGACCATATAGAAATGAGAGTGAGTTTCAGCTTTGTTATAATTAGCTCATGACCTCATATCTCTCGATTCGACGACCAAATCCATTACCTGCCTTTGGAAGCTCATAGTGCTTTGATACACTATTTAATACTTTATTTACAAACACTTCACTCCTCTATACATGAACGAAGATATTCGAAATCGGAGTGAGGCGGTCTCTCACATTATCTACTCGATCACATAATCTAATATCTCAGGATTCAGCATAGATCTCAAATCTGTGTATACCTAGTGATCTATTTTTTAAACTTTTTTATATTTCTTGACATAAATAATATATAAAATATACTATCATCTAGTTATAGGGGTCATCCAGCTCCACTTATGTTAAACTCTAATATGTAGATATGATTATATATATTTATTTGAAAATATTAAAATCATATATTTAATATTTATTATTAATATTATATTATATATTATATATATTAGTATAAGTATTATATAAATATATCTATATTATATATATATTATATTATTATATATATATATATTATATATTATAATTAATATTATATAATTAAAGTATTAAAAAAAATTTAGATACGGTACTTAAATTTTTTTATGTAACATTGGTCTATTTTTTTAGAGTGTAACTTTTTTTTTTTTCATCCCTACACTAACATATTGATAAAAAAATCAACGCCTACCAGAACATGTTGCCAGTAGCTAGTAGAGCACATGATGCCTGCAATTTTCATAATATATTATGAAAGTGGTCTTATTTTATTTATGTAACTCTTGAGAATTACTTATTTTGACCCCAGTTCGACGATCCCAGTGTGTTGTATTGGGCTGTCATTAATTTTCATCAATATTCTTGCTTGCTGGGATTCTGATGAATCAAGGATGGGACTATACAAATTAATTATCATATGGATAATTAATAATTTGTGATCTTTTCATTAATACAGCTAACAGGGGAAACACCCCAAAAAAAGACTCGATTATACAAATTGGTCAAAAATTGTGACAATTTTGCAATTTTAAAAAATTTCCAACACAAAATCAAAAAATCGGATTTCAAACCATTTATAATAAACACTTTTTTTCCCAATCGTTATTCAATTGGTAATATATAGGATAAATATGGATCATTACATATATTTTTTTTTGTTATCTGGACTTCTATATATGCTGATTGAATATGGGGTGGTCTTCATATTATTATGTACTAGCTTAATCATAATTTATATATACTATATATTATATATATTATTATTTATATATATATATATATAGTATTATTATTATTATATTATATATATAATATATATTATATATATATATTATATTATATATTTATATATTATTATATTATTATTTATTATATTATTATTTTAATATTATAATATATACTTTATATATTATATATTATATTATTATTAATGATGACTTATATCGTCGCACGATTTGATAGGATTTGTTGTGGTATCTGTTGAGGCTTGTAATATTATCTGAGCAGGAGAGTTTTTAGGTCGCAAAAAATTCTAGTTCGCGGAGTTAGATTAAGAAATTTACCTTTTTATATGAAGAAGGGATTAACTCATGTTAGTGGCAAGCTGTCTGCATATCCAGAGCTTTGCATAAAGAAAGTATTTTTAAAAAACTAGAACTTAACTATAACTTTCTGGAACTGTGTGAGAAGATTGTTTTGTTAACTTAGAAATATGTGTATATAAAGCAAAAGTCACAGTAGAAGCTAAGAATTTTTACTTCTTATTTATTATGAAAGTGATAGGAAGTTCTACAAATTTTATATATATATATATATTATATATATATATATCTTAGGAATTTCTTCATAATAATAAAAATTTATTTGGTAAAATAATATTATAATATAGAGATAGTGAGTAGATAGTATATATAGATAGAGACAAGAATTAGAAAGGCATTATTATTGACTATTGTTATTATTTATTAATAGTAGTTAGTAGGTGATCGAATATAATATATTACACAAGGATATGGAACAGGATTTTACGAATTGTTGGATTTAAAAAAGTGTTTGCGCAGAATATGTCTAATCCACCTCTCTCCTATTATATATTATAAATAATATTTCCAATTATTTGATACTTCTAGATATAGAGCAATGCAATTGTAAGGAGATAGACGAAAAACAAATCATCGTGTACTTGTGTAAAATTAAACATTCTATAAGAGCAGGTAGTTATCTTCAGACTCTCAAGTTAGAATTATTCAACTCTACTATTGAATATTTAATATAATATAATAAGAAATTATAAGAAAATTTTATAACTCTCTTTTATTAATTAGATCAGAGGGACCGAAATCTATATATCTCTATGGAAGAAAACTTAAGTAGTTTTGAACTATAAGAAAATTATAATGATCTCGTAGTGTCATATTTAGAGATAAGATAAATTATTTTTCTCGCGCCTCTCAAAGTTCTCTTAATAATTCCTTTACTTCTAGGCTTTTCTTGATTAAGAAAAAGTAGGAGTCTAGTTTGGGAAGGCACTCTTCATGCTCTTTTATCACTATGGTGGCTATACTTCTTACTTCATGCGTTACTCGCAAGATTTGTTGGACATACATTATGGTGGTTTTCTCTGTGGTATTACCTAACAGTACGTATATACACTTAAATCCGTGACTAGGGCCTTAAAAATAAGATATAAGTAACTAGAAGGATCAACTGAAATGTCGTTAATGTGAACGCGAGATTTTGGTTGTATATCGATCTTTAGAGCTGTAATTTTTCCTAAAGTGTTTAAAGTTTCTCTTCTTTAAAGTTTTTAAATTCTTTCTTATTATTTTTTTTATAATTGTAGAGGTGTAATATACTCGCTGTCACTTTATAATATTGCAGTATAGGTTGAAATGTTAAGGAGTTGAACTCGAACGAGATTTGCCTTCTATATACACTCAAATTAAATACCATTCGCTCTCTCTAAGGTGCAGTGGTTTGGTGGAATTATGGTGATCAATATTTATTAAGGAATATATAATTGTTTACCTTATCAGGTGGGCATTTAATATTATTTTTATTTTAGTTTAGAGTACCTGCAATATTCATCATCCTTAGGATGGCCATTTCATTAACATTGATTGTTATGTATTGCCTTGCCTCTAGCGGCGTGCAATTAGATATATTTATATATTATTATCGATCGAAAATCATAAGAGTAGGGATAAAATCAAAACTCAGAGCCCTGTTTTAGAAGGATCAAATTGAGTACTCATATTCAATACGTGGATTATTCGCGCTCGTAACTTTTTTCCTAATAGAATGTAGTTAAGTTATTTTTTTTTTTTATGCATCATCATTATTATTATGTTTTAATTGATGCCTAATGTGTATGTTATTGGTTTTTAGTTAAGGATTAGATATCTGATTATGAGACCCTATATTGCTCTGGTTTAAGCAAATTTATATATTACTCATATTTGTAACATGTATTCTATAATTCTCTGTTAAATTTTATTGAAGAGCCATCTTGATAAAATTAAATGGTATATATTGTATTTATACTTATTTTATGTTTGTATATGATATATTAGTATAATGGTTATGTAGGTATGTTTAATGTTCATAGATCTAGTCCATGCATAGCGAACCACAATTATATTTCCAGACAAGAATATTATTCTCCATAAAATTGATTTAATGTTTATTCTTATACTTATTTTCAAGCGCTATTGTATCTTCTGATTCATTCTCTAACTGCTCCGAATTATGGTCTCTAAATTATTGAAATTGGATAGTGAGACTAATATAATATTATTATGTTTATCTAACTATAAAAAATTTAAAGTATAGAGAGAGTAAGATAAGATTAAATATGTAATTTAACTAAATGACAATCATTTTTTTTTTGTTGGTAGTAAGAATTGTTTGTAGGAACGATAATTTTACATCATAATATTATCGACATTAATTATTAATTAAATTTCATAATTACATATATATTATATGTTTTAAATATATTGTGATTATACACATGTGATTATATTATAAAATCAAAGCACCTCTCGTAGGCTGGTATTACTTAATACAAGTGTTTAGTATGACTCGTGCATAACCCCATAAGACAAATGGAGGATGGCGGTCCAGATTCGCAAACTGCTTAATACAGGGTGGGAGGACAACTGTGGAGCTAGTTGTCTTCTCTTGGGCTTTGGCTATGCTTCCCCCTGCTCAACGTTAAGTGAGATACCTCTCTATTATTAGGCTTCTTTGCCTGTTTTAGTTAGATGGTTGTTTAATAGATACTATGTAACAAAAAAAAAAAAAAATAACTAGCATTCAGTTAGTTTCTTTATGAGTACAGATAAATTTTGCAACATACTTGGCGTTCTAATAATTTTTAGACCTATTCTGTCATGGAGGCATAGTTGCGCTTCGAGAATAGAGACTTTTTTCCTAGAGATTATAAAAAATCATGTCTTTTTATGGACCTCAATGACCTTCATGTGTATGTATTGTGTGTTAGTAAAGATAGGTGCCTTGTAATTTTCGCATTTTTTTTTTCTTATTCTTTAATTAGTATAGGACTTAACTTTGGATGTGGCTGTGTTAACATTTTTTGTTCATTTGTTTCACGAACGGCAGCCATATTGTTTTAATTATATAGTGTTTTTCTTCTATTTATTTATCATAAGTATATTGCTTTTTTTATATCACTTGGAGTAATTAGTTTTTGTTGCGAGAATGGAGTTCAAACTCTAGGATTATTAGGATATCATATCACCGACTCTCGGGACAAATAAGTCTTCTGAACAGGGCGGCAATAAATGAGATGCAGGAATAATTAAAGACGCTACGCGCCAGCAATTGTGAATGGATAAGAAAGGCCTATGGTCGAGATTTTAAACTTTAGAGCATGTGCCGTAAAAAACTCTTATTTCTAAAGATATTAAATCATTTTTTTATATTATTACTTTCATTATTATTTTTTTTTAAGTTTGTGTACTTGATTTCTTTTTTTTTATTTTTTTTTTTGAAATCTTCTTTAATTTTTTGAAAATATTTAAAACTATATCTGCGCTTTAGGGTCTCGCTAGTCGCATATATTAACGTTGTCTTCTCTCTTGCGCTAGAAGAGCGGCAGCTCTCAGCAACATATTTATATGTGGTGGTCTGTTTATTCTCATTTGGAATTCTAATTTTGTGATTTATAATAATTTATGTATGAGGGCAGAGTCGGTATTCACCCCCTTGATTTTATTTATTATTATAATAAATTAGATACTATATAGGATTATACTCTTTAATTAATTCATATAATGAATTTCAAATTATAAACCAAAATAAGGGAGCTGGTACACCAAATACCCTTGTTTAATGTGCTCAATAATCTTAATAAATAATTTATATAAAAGATTAATAATGACTTTCGGGAACCGGAATATTAAATAGTAAATTGTTTTATCGATAATTTCAATTAAATTGGTAATCATCTACATTTAAAAACATTTGAGCTAGCAACGTAGGATTATAATATTTAATAGTATCTAGTATTATTTATATATTAAAGTACTCTATAGATTGCAAAATCAACTTCGAACGTTGGGTACATAATTTGAAATATTTTACTGGCCCTTTTCATATATTGGCTCTCTTATTTATGACGTGTTATATTTAAAATCATTTCAGTTCACAAAAATTTATTTTTACATATATAACAATTGTATTAATATTCTCAACTTATGATTATGACTAGCAATTAAGATTTTAGAAACCTATCTCAACAGAAATATTTAACACAAATAAAACCTATTTTAAACTTGTTAGATTAATGTGTGGTTATGGTTAAATATAGTGTTATTAATATTCTTCCCATTTCGTTATCCTTTTTGTTCGTGTCAATATTTAACCTACATAATGAGATGGAAAAGTTGTGCTTATATATTAGTAAGGTACGAACCAAGCGTAACCAGGGACTCAGATGCGCGTCGCCAAAATTGTTTTGCAATTATTCTCCTTAATACGTCGTCGCGGCTCTGGTGTGGAGTGTCGTGCGAATAGCTCGTCGGCATGATGTGGTGTGATGAGTTGAAACGTCTCATTTCCGCGGGATTTTGCGAGATTGCGTCCATGATTCATGCGTAGATAGAATTGTACAGTATCTTATAATTGTCAAGTGTTCATTATAACACACCATCAAAGAATCAGTACATTCCAGGAATTAATTTTCTGATATTTTAATAATTTTTAAGTAATTTATATTATTTTTTTTTATTTATAATTCCTCGTTTGACTTTAATAATTTAAAAGTAAATGAAATTTGACTTTGTTCTTAATTAATAATATATATTATTACTATAATATATATTATATATATATTTAATACTTATAATAATATTAACTATATATAATAGTTATATTATATAATATATAATCATATTATATATTATATAAAATAATGTATTTACTATATATATCTATATTGATATATATAGTATATTAATATATATATATATTTATGATGTATATATATAATATATATATAAGGTTATATATATACTAGTGTTACAAAAATAATTTTAGTACAGTTAGTGTAAAGTTTTCTAGTGGTATACTATTTATGGTATCCAGATGTGACATAATATGGTCGTGGTGTTCGTGTGAGGTAGCATAAAACTGGGTAAATATGAGGGCAACTTTTTCAAAAACGTTTCATCTTATAAATAAAGAAGTTAGTAACAATATGGTTATTAAATATCTAAAATCGTCGTGTGTGTGATTTACCAGATTGCGGAGGGACGTGGGATATTAACTCTTTTTGCACACCACCAATCTCTTTTCTATCAGAGTATAGAATTTTTTTACACTCAAGATAATAAAATAAGTGGTAATTAAATATAGTTTTATCGTACGTCGGCAAGTATGAACTACTATTTAGACCTTATGATGATAATTAGTACGGAATTTTTTTATCGTGTCTAACTTCCAATATTATAATATTTTATTGCAGTATTACGTATGTAAAGGATGCTTGGCTGTAAACTTTAAAATAGAAATGAAATTTATACTCTTTTCCTCTAACATATGTAGCTTATTGGCGATTTAAAGCTTAGCCTCTT
>JABUQX010029230.1:0-15000 GCA_015478945.1 Trachelipus rathkii | reverse complement strand
TGTTATTTTAATATTATTCTTTGGTTTATATTCAAACACAAATTTCCGGCCTTTAACAAGACACTCCATGCGACTTCTCTTCTTGTATCTTTGAAGATCTTACATACTAGGCTACACTTCCTAACGATATGCACATGTATTGTCTGCGAAAGCCAACATCTGGACTCAGTGATCTACATTGAAATGTGACGAGAGCTCAATTCAGAATCAGTATCGGAAATAGAGTGGGGTTATATATTATTTTTTCTTATATAATAAAAATTAAATACTCGTGCGTGCTAGCATCTATAATTACAAACTTCTACTATGAAGTAGAGGGTTTACATTTAATAGATGATGAGGCGAGGTAGAAATCCTGCCTTACAAGTTTTTTTTTTTTATATTTATTTTATTTTTATTTTTTTGAAGTAGTTTAATTTTGGGGTCGTGATTTTAATTTCAAATAATTTTTTTCTACAATAATACTATAAAATAACAAAATAATACATTATATAAACCAGACCTTATTAATTTACCAATAATCCAAATACAATGAAGTTGATTTACGTTTCAATAAACCTCTATTATATAGAGAATTGTTAAGACCGCCTTTAATTTAAGATAGATAATAAAATTTAATTTCACATTAAGTGATAGACAAGATAAGTAGAGAAGGGTAAGAGTGAATTTCGTATTTGGCGCGAGGAGCTAGAAACTTCATCATCTATTGAAATGTTGCGAAGTGTTTCAGGATCAATCATGTAATTATAATTAAAGTCAATAATGAACCCATATTTCTCTAAAAAGGCCATACCCAAAATATTGAAATTAATTTCCGTACTCAGCGAATGTATAGTACATAGCCAAATTCGAATGGTCTATTCCATAGACCTAATATTCTGAATCCTTATATCAATTTCTGATTATAAATAGAATAATGCAATATTACTGCCTTAGAAGCAGACGCAAGATCGTATTTTAGTACTATAGATATCTGCCTTTAAAGGTTCTGTCATATTTGCTTATTTTCTCATAGATGTCTCTATCCATACTTCCTCTTTCCCAAATATATTCAATTTCATTAAAATCGCTCTTTTGTAGCATTGCCAGTGAACATTTAACACTCAATTATTCTTTAAAACAATTGTTAAAATATATCCTCCTTAATTCACTCCCGAAAATTTATATAGTAATCCACCATCATAATCGTCTACGTTTCAAATTAGTCGCATCATTGTTGTGACGTGATTATTATTGTTGTATTTTATATATATCATTATTATATAATAAATTATTATATTATTATTAATTATTATATATCATTTTATTCCATTATATTATTATTATTATTATTATTATTATTATTATCTTTGCATTACTAATTATTATTATTATTATTATTATTATTATTATTATTTTTTTTCATCAATTATTATTATTGATTATTATTATTATTATTATTTTTTTCATTATTATTATTATTATATTGGTTCTTTAGATAATAGTTCAGGGTTCTTCTGTTCTGTCGTGTACATCCAAACATTCGCGCCTCGGCAATTAAATCATGAGCGCTACGGTATTCTTCCCCCCGCAATTCATCATATTCTAGTTTATTTTATAAACCATCCGTTTTACTACCCGGATAATCTAATCTATTAAATATATACTAACTCCCTTCTTGTTCATCTTGATATGCGTTCGAAGCTACGATTACTAACTAAATTCAAAACATTCATGAAATACTCATCCTACCCACCGACAGCGTTCTCTGTTCTTCGTCAGACCTGGGAATGAAAATTAGCGTGTTACATTGAGCTTGAATGACTTATAAACACATTCCCCCACCTAGTAAATCCGCCTCTTGAAGCGGATAACCATGTCACAGCTGTAATTACCATTTACATCCTCGTCCCTAATTTCGTGTCTCGTAATAAGGAGTTCTATTATTATAGCATGTTTATCTAATTACAAGTCAAGTTAATTATCTCTAACATATTACATATATCCTAGATGTATGCTCACATCCATTTTCATAATAACTCAACAGTTACTATGTCAAATAAAGATAAATCAATAATTAATTTTACACATATTCGTCCACTATGATTCACAATTTTCTATATTATTAGATTATTATCAAACGTATAGACCTCTCGAGTCCATTTATACACTATATATATATGTATAATAAATTCTATATGTACAGCCTGTTTATATAATTTTTATAATATTATCAAAAAAAGTACCCCTTTTCCTTGTAGCATGGCATTCTATAATATAATATATCTAATATAGTCCCGTAAAATAAGTTTACGTTTTTTCGACGGAAACAGTTTCTGCTTATCCCCTCGTTGCATATTTTCGGGGATTAACCCCCGATAAGATACGCAACCTCCAAATTGCTATGCGGCGATTACCAGCCAAAATGTCTGGTAAAGTTGATGCTATATTATCTTTATCTGATTATTGATATACTTATATAATTATATATAATATATGAGTCTCTAGTCTTCATAATCATTAATTATAATTTAAGATTATTTATGTAATTAATCTAATAAAAAATTTGCCTATAAAATTTATATTCTTCTAAAATATTATAGTTATTGATTGAAAAGAAATGATGAAAAAGAAATAAAATATTTGCAATTTTTATTGTGGATACTTAAATTATTATTATATGAACTATTATAAAAGTTATCATTTACAAAAATTGTAACCTCTATATATATAAATTTTTTCCGTCTAAAGTAAAGTATTTTAACGCCACGTGTTTATATCACCCTCCTCTTATGGCCCGTTGTTTGGAACGTCACAGAGAGTAGCGAAAGCTTCTACGTTTCCTGTAATTAAGTCTTGTGATTCAGTCAATGTTGATTTGGTAGATTTCCATTGAATTCTTCGTGCATATTGTCTTTCATTAGTTTTTGATTGTTTCCAATTAGAGAAATCATTTCTTCCGTCGTTTTTCTCTGTATCGCTATCAGGTGGTCTATCTTGTTTTCGTGAGTTGAAGATTCTCCTTGTCCATTTTGAGGAAAGTTGTCTGCTTCTCCCATTCCCCCGTTCTGGAGAAATTCGTGAGGGACAGGAGGGTTGGGGCTTGAGATTTCAGGCCAAGTTGTAAGAGTCATCCTGCTTCTTTGCCCAGTTGTACGAGTCATTTTGCTTCCTTGTTTCAAATTTGGGTGAAACTTCTTAAAGTTGGGCAAATTTTAACGGTTTTTCTTTTTCCGTTTAGGGGAAAGTTTTTAAGCCTATTGCGATAGAGTTTCTTATTTCACTGTTTTTTCGGGACAATTTGAACTTTTGTTTTTTTTTTTGATTGTTGTTTTTATCATTATTGTTGTTTGTGCATTATTTTGAAAATGAGCCAGACATTTGTTTTTCCATTTTCGACATATTAAAATTTTGTTTATATATAAAGAAAACTTATTTCATTATAGCAGTTAGTTAAAAATTAGACAATTAAAATAGATCGCTCAGGTAAATAAGTCACCATTCTTAATGTAATAACTCATTTGATGAGTTAATACAGTTATAATTGAAAAGGTATACATATAGGTAATTACTTTTTTTAATTTTTTTTACATAAGATATCATTATTTATTAGTGTGGTTAAATCATATAGATAGTTTGTGCTAGAAGAATGTATTATTTAACAGTTAACACAATGGGCGTTACAGTTCAACAGTCATTTAAATAATTTGTAGTGAAGGTTAATATCTTAATAATTTTTATATTCAAAACAAAAATATTCCGGGCCTTATTTAAACAAATGCCGTACAACACATATGACGACTTCTCTTCTTGTAATCTTGAATAGTCTTCATAACTGCTCCTTCCCTCGATAAATGCCAGGCATTTCGCTTTATAAGCAGCAATTAGTCAAGTGTACTCATACCCCTTTTTTATACTTAAATCAAGATTATCAGATAAATCTCGCCTAATACCAAATTTTTCTAAACAATGTAAAAAAATTATTCAATACAGCAATTATAAACTTAAAGACAAAATATGAAGAGGTTTTGATGTAACATATAATTTATTTAGTGTGAGGCGTAGTAATATCCGCCTTATCTAACTATATATATATAATAGATATAGATTATATTATATATTATATATATTTATATATTAATATATATATATATATATATTATATAATAATATTTAATTAATATTATATATTCATATAAATATATTATATAATATAGGTATACTCATGAGTATAATATATATATACTATATATATTACAAAAAAACGTTTTTGTTCTGTGTTAGATTTTTCTTGGTTTGGGTAATTTTTTGGTTTTCGGTGTTTTTCGTTTTGTTGTTCGATTGTTATGTGTTTTGCATATGTTTGGACGCAATTTATTTTCATTTCTATTCGAGGGCAAGAATTGTTGGGCCAGATCTAGTTTCTGGAGCATAATTCATCATGATCCAGATAATATTATTTTATTCCATACGAGTTTTTGTCTTTAAAGTAGATATATATATATATATATTATAAGTATATATGTAATATAGTATATATATAGATGATGTGTTAGCGTTAGTTAGATATAGTTAGTGTATTTTATTATATTATTATTTTATATATATATTATAATTATTGTTTTTTTTATTTGGTTTTATTATATTATGAGTACTATTATTTATTTTAACTTAAATTAAAAAATAAATATTAATAACCAATAATAATTAAAAGTGTATTTAAATAAATAAACAATAAGTAATATCAAATATTATAAACTTATATATATATCTGTATTACATTATATACTACTTATAATGTACTATATGCATTAATATACTCAAAATTAATATACCAATTTAATATATTTAGTAGTAGTGATGGGGGGAGGTCAAGGTAAAGTATCTTACATTCTAATTGTTATATAAAAATAAAAAATTATACCCTAAACAGATCTTAAATTTTATTGATCGGAATTTAGAAATGATTTTTAGAGCACCTTCTTATGGTATTTGCTTCATTAGAAATAAAGTTTCATTACAATCTGAAAAAAATGAGAATTATTAAAAAACAATATGGTGTTGTTTATTCTCAGGTGAATTTAAAAATAAAAAATAAAAAATAAAAAACCCAGTTACCTAAAAAAACATTTCTTAAAAAAAAAAAGGGTCGTATGTCTCTTATAATTTTGTATCTCTCATTTTTAATATATTATATATATATATATATATAATATAATTAATTAATATTAATTATATATATATATAATATATATATATATATATTAATTAAGTATTTATATATAATATTAATATATATATATATAAATATATAATATAATTATATATATATATATTAATTTATTATATAATAATTAGTATATATATAATATATTAATTTAATTAATAAATATATATTATATATATTAATAATAATATATATATTATAATATATATTATAAATATTATATATAATATAGATATATATAATATATGATATATTATTATAATACTATATATATATAATTATATATATATATTAATATTAATATAATTTTACATTATCATTTTTAATTTTAATATTTGTTTTTTATATTGTTATTATAATTTATTGGGGGTGTATTTTATGTGAAGCTTAGGTAATATATATAATAGGTGGTGGCCTTAATGGTATAGTTTGAGGATTAATTATAGTAACTCATAGGGTGGTTAAGTATTAGGTCCCACAAAGTGCAGTTATGCAGTACCTGTATAATTATAGAAGGAAGGGAAATTTATGGCGGAGGAGATGAAGGTATTAGAGTGGGATTAGTATGTAAATGATGAGGAGGGGTGAGTTTTAAACGTAAGGATTTGAAGAGGAGAGAAAGTTTGGAGGTTAATGTTTGTGAGATAGAAAAACAAGTGGTATAGTGTATGCTTAGGGATATAACTGTAAACTAATACTTAAAGGGGAAGAAGGGGAGATGCGACTTCGTGAAATAATACAAGGTGATATGATATCAGGGTATAATAATGATATGTGAACTGAAGAGTGGAGGGCGATTATAGTGAAAGGAGGTGGGGATATAGTTATGAGGAAAGATAGTATATGTTATGGATATAGGTTATGGTTAGTTGACAGCCAGCTATATATATATATATAATATATATATAGTGATGAAGTGGTATACGTAAGGATAATGTAGTAGCGTCAGTAAAAGTTTGAATATTGCTGGAGTGAGGAAATGGTGTGTATGGTTTTATTATATGCGGCATATTGCACCAGTGTAATGGTAGAAGCGAGGAGGGAGGAGAAGTAGAATAAGATTATGTAAGTGATTATATGTAAGTGATATGGGAAAGTTTCGGTATAGGTAAATACAATTAAAAAATTTGTCTATTGAGAGATTTGAATGCAGGGAGTGGGAGTAGGAGGATAATAGTGGGAAGAATTAATAAGGACCCATTGGTAACTATATATATACTAGGTAGGATAGTAATTATAATATATATATTATATGATTAAAATAATTAGTATATATATATTATATATATGATATATATATTATATGATAGTGAAGGATTATATATAATATATATATATATATATTATTATAATATTATATATAATTATATACTATGTAACGTATATTAGTTGAAGTATAGATATATGATATATACGTATGTGAGAAGGTATATAATAGTTATAATTAGTAGAGAGATTATAGATCTTTATAGTAAGTATGTGTGTATTCGATATAAAGATAAGTAATATGTATATATATTATTGAAGGGTATAATAATATTTAAATCTTGTGTTACAAGTAAAATAAGGTTAAGAATAAATTCAATAATAGTATATATATCATGGTAATAGAATGATGAGATATAAGGTTTTGGTCATATAATAGAGGGCTAATATATTATATAAATATAAAAATATATATTTTTATATATAGTATAATATATAATATATTAGTATATATATAATATTTATTAATATATATTGTATAATATATATATATATATATATAGTATATATATAGGTACTACTATGATAGGTACTATGGTAATAATTATATTATAATGCAGGAGTGAAGAAAGAAATACGGTTGTGTCGATGTGTTGGGTGGTTTCTCTTGGTCGTACTGCTCCTTCTAATTTACAAAGCAGATAGTGGGGGAGTTCCAAGCCTTACGGAAGAGGAGCTACACCGAAAGGGAGGTGGCCTCATGCATTGTGGTTTTATTCCTGATTATTATGCATAGGTGTTTTGGTTTTGAGCTGGAGGATGGAGAAGGATTGAACCGCAGAGGAACACCAGAACAGGACACACGTGTGCAGAAGATACGGTATCAATACCAGAGTTTTTTATAAATTTGAAAAAGCACAGGACTTCTTTTTAAAAAATACAACATTTATGTGTATTTCAATAAGTAAATACAACTTTTACTTGCAATTGATATTATGAGAGTCTCTCTCCTCTCTCACGTCTCTCTTCTTCTCTCTCTCTCTCGTTTTTTCTCTCTCTTCTCTCTTCTCTCTCTCTAGCTTTCTTTCTCTCTCTCCTTCTCTTCTCTCTCATTCTCTCTCTCTCCCTCTCTTCGCTAACAATAATAGTTAATTATATATATATATAGTATATATAATTATATTATATAATATTATATATATATAAACTATTAATTTAATAATAATATAATTATTTATTACATAGAATGTGTAGTAATATATTATTATATTATTGTATTAATCTGACTGTTCTAAATTTTTGTAACCATAGAGTTTACGACGCACGGATCCAGGAAGCTTAGGCTGGGGCGGGTGTAGTACAGCATAAGGTTTAGAGGAGAGAAGTGGATGCAAATAAAAGGAGGTTTTTAGTTTGAGCAGGGGGAGTGACGGGGAGTAACGGAGGCGTATTATCAGGCATAATGAGCGATAGTATATATTATTATTATAATAGTATAATATTGTATTAATGATATATATATAAATATAGATATATATATAGTGAGTTTATAGCTACAGAGGAATTCATGGAGATTATATGCTAGTATATAGTTGTAGTATTGAGGTAGTTATAGTATGATTTATTTTATTATTTCTAATTATATAGTATTAATTGGTATTGTTTCGTTATAGGGACTCTACTACGTATATAGAAGAGTATAGGAATAGTATAGGTATGAAGAGTATAGATACGTTAAAATTATATTATATTAAACTTGAGTAGCTCGAAGAAGGAGAGCACTTTGAAAGTATATAGTATATATATAATGATAATATATATAATGATATGGTAGATAAGTATAGGTTAAGCGGTAATTTGTAAAAAGTTATATCATAAAGCATATAATATAATTAATACATTTGAATATAGTTGATATAGAGAAGATGAATAAAAAGTGAGTATATGTAAGTATGCTACTTAACTAGATTTAAGTGTAGATATATATTGATAGGTATATTGAGATAGTGAATATAATGATTTTAAGGCCCTTAATTCTGTCCTTATTTATTCCTATGGATCGATTAGTATAGATCTCGGTACCTGTATAATATTAGTAGAAAGTGAAATATTAAGTCTCTTATTAGTAAAATATGAGGGAAGAGTGTAACCTTGACAAGTCTATTAGTTAGGTAATAATGGTATGATGTTAACCAGAGTATAATAGATATTGTATTATTATGATAGGTATATAGATGAAGTGATATATATAATATATTAGTAATTAAATGTTGGGATTAAGTATATGAAGATTTAATTATATTATATTTATTTATATATATCATCATTATATATATATAATTACTGTAGTATAATAGTAGTAGTATAACGTATGTAAAAGGACGTACATTTTGAGGCCTATATAGATATGAAGGTGTATATATAATTGGTAATATAAGATATAAACGGTATATTAATACAGTTAAGTTGAATATTATTGATGGATATATAATACAATGAGATTTATAAGATTTTCAGATTAGGGCTATGAGGTCTCAGTGTATATAGTGTTACGTGAAGGTACATATAGAATATTTTATAGAGCAGAGTATATCTGATCTTATATTACTGTTAGGCCTACACGTACATAACGTATAAACAACCGGCATACTATACCCTTAATGATAGCGTACGCGTTCCTATGTTACTTAGCACAAAATCAAAAATTCACATCAAAGTAAGCCATATAACTTAGAGATCGCAAACTGTACTGCACAGAAAATACCAGATCTCATTGATTAAGTGAATAATAGGGGAACTTAGTAGGTACTTGCTGGCGTAAAACATATATTGACTTCCACACTGAAAGCTTCGATGAGGATTATAGTAGAAATCACTTCTAATAGAAACAGTCGGCTAGGATAATAATGAAAAGGTGAAATGAGAATAATAACATTAACACCTAAAGTATAAATAAAGGTTAATAACGCTGATAAAAGGAAAAAAAAAAAAGGACAAAAGGGCTATGTACTGAAAATAATGAAGTTGGGAAAGAAGAAGAAAGAATAAAGGTGAATAAGAAGAAATAATAAAGATGAAGTAATGTTTCCACTCAAACCATAGTGGTATTCGAAGGTGGTGAAGAAAGGTAGGAGATCAAGGGAAGTATAAACTGTTAAAGAAGAAGTTTCCAAAGACGGCATTTTTGGACTATAAGCAAAATATACAAAGACGCTAATTAAGAGTGCTCATAGCAAAAGAAAAATATAGAAAAGACCACAAAAATTGAGAGCTATATGAAAAATATGATGCGAATTGAAGTTACCTATTCAACGAAACTGGTAATTCCTGAATTAGTTAGATATTAAAAAAAAAAAAAAAAAAAATACATATTTTGTTAAAGAAAAATTAACTCTTAATTTTCATGCATTAGAATTAATATAAAAACGCGTATAGAATAAGTAAAGAGAATAAATTAAAGAAGAAATAAAAAAAAGTGTAATAAAAATGTAAAAGGAAATTATATATGAAAATTAATAATTCTATACATTGGGTGTAGTCTATCATAAAAAATAGATTCTGCAAAGATGAGAGATAAAATATAATATATACTAATGGTACCATGCTTATAAAGTAATAGTGTAAAACGAGTTAGGTTCTAAACACAATAATACCCTGCCCTTTCTTAAAATTTTTGGAACGCGTTCTGGGCGGAGCAAAGCATTATAATAGTGAAAAAAAAAAAAGGGACAGAAATTAAAAAGAGAGAGGGAGGAGGAGATGAAACACCAGTGGCACGTGGTAGCATATCGCAGATTGTCATGGTGAGCTAATATAGGAATCATATTAGAGTCAAAATAAAAAGGTGAAGAGAAGAGGAGGGGGGAGTATATATTAAGAATGGATTATTATGAGATAGAGGATGAGAAGGATTGGGTGAGCTGGAGAGAGAGGGAAAGAGTCCTAAGAGGAGATTTCTCATTTTAACATGACCGCTCAGATGGGGGAGAGTGAAAAAAATCTGATAGGATTAGTAGATTATGGATATAGTAGTAGTGCGTTAGAGAAACGGTGATTTATCGAGGTAAAGTCTAGAATTATATTACTTAATTTAAAGGAAAGAGATATAATTAAGACGAGCCTTGACAATAAGGAAAAAAAAAGGACGAGAGAAAACTGTAGCGGCTCATAAGTATTCCTGTATTCTCTGCTGGTTGTTTTGAGAGATGGGGTATTAAAACTTTAGTGGAAATACGCAGTAAGAAGGAGAAAGAGATATATATAGGGGTGTAAATTAGAAGAGAATGGGACTGTATAAGAACCTTGATATAGAATAGGTTAGCTATATACTCATGTATGGGCATAAGAAAAAAAATGGAGGAAAAAAAAATAGGTAGTAAACCACAACAAAGGATTGAGGACAGAGAGAGACGTAAGGGAATGAGAGTATGTTAGAGGTTAGGATGATACACACCCAATGATTTTAGTGTAATATATGGACGAGAATAGGAAAGTATATGTATTGACCAATCATTCTGCAAAACATAGTGGATATATAGTGGAGAACATTATTGGAAATAGGTTACTATGTCTCTCTGCTTGTCCTAAAACATAAAATTAAAATTAAGCTGTTTCGAAATAAAATGTAATGAAAGAACAGTGGATACGAAAAAATATAATTTCGAGAAAAACGATTGAGACAATTTCGAGTGTTGCGTAGAAGTTCCTATTAAATAACAAAGTTATGAATTGAGACTCAAACTCGTGAGTGAAGAAGTCAAACCAATATTATTACGGAGGTGATTAATTTGAAGACTTTCAAGGAACTCATTCACAAAATCTATAATTGATGACTACCGAACCTCTAAGACAGAATTAACGGCACTGGGAAAAACAAGGGTGGAACAATATCTAGGGAATTTTTCTAAAGAGCAGAGGCAGTGTGAAAAATAGAACCAAAGTGTATGGACAACTTAATAGAATTGCATTGTGGATGAATAATAATGTATAAGGGAGAGGAAAGTGCCAAGCGTATGAGGTGTATTTTTGGAAGAATTTTAGAAAGCATATGATACTGGCTATAATAAGGGTGAAATGTGGAGGGTGTTGGGTAAGTTGCGTATATGGGAGTGGGGGTAAATTAGGTGAGAAGATATAGGGACCTCTTATTTTTAACACAGAATCTCAGTCATCGGTTATTAGTATTAGTCAAATGTTTAAAAGTGAGCCATTCAGTGTTATATTGTTACAGGAAGGGTGAGAGCCACATATATGCTAGATATAGAAAAACTAAACACGCAAATTGTAATTAGGTTATTGGAGATTGTTGTAGAGGAAGAGGTTTGAGGGCAGGACTGAACACCAGGACTTATTATACAGACTCAAGAATGTAAATGTACAGCCGTAAGAGACGGTTATATGACACAATATATATCGCTCTATAGATGAAGTGTGTATGCGAGAAAAATAAGTATATAATGTGAAGAGATGGAAATGGCCAGGGGTGGTAGCAATTAGCAATGCATAAAAGTTGAGTATTGAGGGCAATGATATTTAGAAGCGAATGTTGAACATGATTACTGTTGCAGACGATATCATTGACTAGTGGCAAAGATGATGTGAGCGACAGGAAGGAGTGAGTATATTGGAAATAATAGTCTTGAGATTGAAGCTCCATATGTGTATAGGAGAAATGTGATTTTGGCACAAATAAAGGCGCTGTAAAATTATAAAATGCAAAAGGTAAAGTTAGTATGTACAAGGTAATGAGTGTTAATTGAGGAGTGTAGGACAAAAGAAGATAAGCGAGAGGTGGGATAGGTTACATCGTTAAGAGCGTGTAGCAAATAAAACGTCTTCTTGTGTCACTCTCAGATATCCTCGAGAAGAAGAGTAGAACGTATGTCTATAAAGAGTGGGAATGTTACTTCTTTAGGAGTGGATGGATTATGCGAAAGGAAAAAGATACTAAGGAGAGGCAAGGTAATAATCAGGTCAAGGATAGATGTAGGGAACATAGAATAGGAGAGAATGAATTGAAGATGTGCTTATGTGTGATTCGTGGTCTCTCGGAGAGCACATCTATGAGTGGAACGGGTGGGATTTTATCACAGTAAAGATAAGTAGCTATGTTAGAAAAAATTTTCAATAACGTACCCGAGTCCACCGGTGTGCTATGTATACTCGCAGTTTGACTTTCGCAATAAGCGCTTAAGGGTCTTGAATGGATATCCGAATTCCATCTGCAATTCGCAGCCTCCTTCAAACTCTCTATATTCTCACGATGGCCACATTCCTCAATGGAAAGTCTTGCAAAGTTGTCTAAAATGTAGGGAGTGAGGACACCTGTTGAATATGCTTGGTCGCGTATCTTACATCCAAGTGTGTTTCGAGACCTAGTCCAAGGAAGGCGAGAAACAGAAGCAGCTATCTCGACTCCACAATATCTCACTCCAATAGCGGCGTGAAGAGGGAGGAGAATTGTGAGTGAGGTTAGTATGGAGATTGCGCGCTGTCCTGTTTCGTCACATAAGCGTAATAAATTCCACTCGTGAGGAAGAGCAGGCCAAAAACAGGGATCAGAAGATAGATTAGACATCATGGTCTGAAAGAGGCCTCTCTCAGTTGTAAGTATATCGAGGAAGCGAGGGAGATGCTCCGGCTCCAAGAGAATCTCTATGGCGCGCGAAGGCAGAAGGATGGCGATAGTAAGAGAGAAGGGGGTTTGGCAAAGGAGCACCTTAAGCTTGTGATAGACAACAACAAACAACTGGGTGGGGAAGGTGGATACAAAACATGGATAGATTAGGATACTATATTTTTTAAAAAGCGCAAGTATCCACAATGTCTATTGCTGGGAGCGAGCGTTTCTTCCTCTGCACGATGGGATCTCATGAAAGTACTTGGAAGAGCGAGTTCTAGCGAGGGGACAAGCCCGTCCAAAAATAAGGGATTATGCCCGAGCAAAAACTGGTAATGTTATCAACAGGCCGTGGAGAGAAGCTCAGGTCGCTATCCGGCAGGTTGATGAGTGTGATCCAAGGAGCCTTGACGAAGAGGTGAGTGCTTCATTATACCCAAGTTTTATGTGCAGTGTCGGGAATGCAATTTTGATTCCTATCACCCAGAGGCACTATTCTTGAAGCTTCTTGTCACCAGGCAGCCAAACTGAATTCTTGGTGGCCAGGTCTTTGTAAAAATGTTATTACTACAATTCTGGTACGGAATGGAGACTGACGTGGAAGTCTTTTGCAGCATCGACTAGGTAGTAGTATGAGGGCTAATATATTGCGAATTTTAAGCATGATGTGTAATCTATTATTGAGTGAATGATGCTGTATTATTGGTACAGCTCTTTTAACATAAATCACTACCTCCTTTACCGTGCGATCGTATAGCTGGAGGGCGAAAAAGCTTTCCCATCTTTTTTAATAGAGATCATGATTAAAATTTATGAAGATCTTAATAATAAAAGTAGAGAATTTAATAAAGTCCACATAATAAATTAGGGTCGATATTATTATCTCGTGAAACTATATACCCTATGGTTTCGCATAAATTCTAAATTACTTAGTATAGATAAGTAAATAATTGCGGTACTCTCAACAGTGTACGCATTATTATTACTATACTAATAACACATTCAATAAACCCCACAACTCACACCCTAAGGATACTTTTCCAATATTTCTACTGCAAAGTTATTTTCATTTTATCCACTACATAAACAATATCCAGTTATTATAAACTATACATATAATGTGTCCATTTATACGAAGCACACACACAAACTCTTAGTCAGCCAAATGTGCTCACTATCATAAGACCTATTAATTACCTATCTCAGACGCCACCTACATAGTATATACCCTCATTTATTTATCATAGTCTTTATATAAACATCTTGCCAATACTCCTATCTGCAGGGCACAACTTATCTTTTAATGCTTCTCTGAGTTCTAAATATATACAACTTCAATTGGATCTCGCCTTGGTTAATGCGAGCTCGGTTCACCTAGACTCAATGTATTCCAAGTAAATGTTTTGCTTTTTAAACGGATGTTTTGAACACGTTATGCTCGTTCGCTAGGGTTTATAAATCTCATACAGGGGAATCCACTCTTTTTCTCTCAGTTATTTGCTTTTCCATACCTAAACACATGTTATTCTCATCTCATGCTTTCTTATTATAAGCTATGTCCAACACTTTCTATCTATCCATCAACGTATACGTAATCTAACGCTACTCTTACTACTAATCTTTCCTGCATTAGAACGATTTCCCAATATCTTATCCTTTCTTTTTACATGTTATTTAGGTAAATAGGGTAGTAACGACCACGTATATTGAACTGTTATTTAGTTCATCTGTACCATCTACCAGTATTATATATGATCGTATCATTTTAAATAATCATCCAGTGTGCTTTTATGCAATGTCTAATACGTCTCTCCTTTTACATCTGAATAGAATTTCTACTCACACGCTTATATATACCATCTCAAGATACTTGCATCTTCATACCTTTAGTAGTTAAATGGTATTATAGCAATTGTACCTTTCAATAAAAGATTTTAATTTGGCAGTAGAACTCCAACAAACAATCATT
>JABUQX010029229.1:35000-37096 GCA_015478945.1 Trachelipus rathkii | reverse complement strand
TGTGTTAAAGGAGAGAGATTAATAAAACAGAAAGCACATAATTAACTGAATTTAGCAAAACAAATAATTGAAAATAGTCAACTGGCAAGTACTCCAAACCTCGCTTCGCGAGATCGATACCCTGACTGGAGACATAATTAATTATATGTTATGAGTGGCCTTTAAAGTCACAAACGTACGAAAAATAAAAATTAAATTACATAATAACAATTGTCTGTTAAAAAAGAAATAATGTAAAAGGATTACTTATGAACATCTAACATAAAAATGAAAAGATTATGAAAGAAAAATTTTAATACGGAAAATTGCAATTAAAAAGACAGGCGTTATTTATTTTTAAAAAGATATCGTACGCCTGGCAGTGTCGCGGAAACATTTATAGGTAATCACAATGAAACGTCGCAAATACGTTACATTTGGAACGAAAAAGCGTATATCACATAAGATATAACAGCAATGTCACATATCGACGTATGTGTGATAGTGACGAGTGGCGACGAACAATTAACGGTCGCTTGATGTATCTGCAACCAATCGTGCTATATGGTATTTATATATATATAGTATATAATATTATATATATATTATATATATAATATATAGTATATAGTACTATATATATATATATAGTATATATATATATATATAATATATATATATAATATATATATATACTATGATATATATATATAGTATATCTTTCAATTATACTTGAGTGAGTTTATCTGATATTTTTGCTAAATCTCAACTTTTTTTTTTTCAATAAAAATAAAATATAAAACTTTTTTTAATAAAAGAGCTTCCACCTTTAAAATATTAAAAAAAAACTTTTTAATAATTTAATAAAACTATGTAATCGTATCGTAGGCTTGAACCTAATCGTGTAACCTAACCAACTTACATTAGTGTATAATTAGTAATTTCACCTTTCCATTGTTTCAATAGAACAATTCTCGAACATAGAACAATGAAGGCTCCAATATAACCTTTATGCAAAGGTGTAGATCAGAAATAAAAAAGGAAGTTAAGAACTTTTTCCCTAGGCGTGTTGTTGTGACATTTGTGTTCGATAAGCGGTAAATTGATGAAAAAAAGAATTTGACCTCGGCTACATTAGTCACGATAATACTAAGCCTATATATATATATGTATATAATTATATATATACTATATAAATATATATATATATATATATATATATATATATATATGTATATATGTATATACGTATTATATATATTGGCGTATACTCCAAGGTATATATATACTATATATATATGGATCATGTCTGTTATCTCTGCCTCCATATCCATATACATATCGATGCTGGATCCGAACACATTTCATTAAATCAAAAATAGAACTTGTAGATTTAGAGTCAAAGTTTTAAACTTAATAAAAAGAGCTTCAGCACCTTTAAAAAATATTAAGGGACTACACTACGAAAATTATACTAATCATTTTGAAAAATATATAAAAAAAAATTTTGAAAATTTTTAAAAAAAAAATTATAAAAAAAAGTAAAAAGAGATTAGATTGATATATAAAATTATGTTAAAGCAAAAAAAAATTTACTAACTTATTCCAATTACTATAGTTTAAATTTGACTTTACACAGTTTTATTTGACTTTTAGGATAATTATGAATGTAGACGCCATGTACACTTTTTTTTTAATTAACGAAATACCATAAGGGTGGTACATGAGTCGTGAATCATGACAGAGCCGTGCACTCCCGCAACACCGGTGCCCTTAAAGGGATTAATGTTAAATCTCTTTTTTTTTATTTTTATTTTATCAGAAAAAGAAAAAAAAAAAAAAAAAAAATAATGAAAAAAAAAAATTCTCTCCCTAAAATAATAGTTCACTTACTTTAGACTTGTGTGACATACGTTTAGAAATTTAACCTTGTCAAATTTATAATTTTTATTTCCACTTTGGCATTGTTTAAAAGAAAAAAACATGCTTCTGCACCATGCGTGCTCCTTGTAAATTTTGCTTCGATAACATAAGATTAAATTAATAATATAATATAATAATAATAATATGATAATAATGAATATCAATAATAATAAATAATAAATAATAATATAATA
>JABUQX010029229.1:25000-30000 GCA_015478945.1 Trachelipus rathkii | reverse complement strand
TGAAATTATTTTCTTGTCATTGATATTTATTTTTTCTTGTCATTGATGTTTATTTTTTCTTGTCATTGATGTTTATATTTTCTTGTCATTGATGTTTATTTTTTCTTGTCATTAATGTTTATTTTTTCTTGTCATTAATGTTTATTTTTTCTTGTCATTGATGTTTATTTTTTCTTGTCATTGATGTTAAATTTTGTACTTTATACTTTTTTTAGAGGTGGCGTGGAACTGTATCGAAAGGCTTGTTTATGTCTATAGCTACTAGAAGAGTACGTTTGGGGGGTAGGATTTGTTAAATCCTGTGAGGATGTTTTGTGTTAGATTGGTTAGTAGTGTAGTGTGTAGTGGTGGAATGTTTTTCTCTGAACCCATATTGGGTATCCGAGATGGGGATGGAAGTGGAGATTCTATATTCTATTTCTATTTCTATTTCTATTTCTATTTCTATTTCATTTCTATTTCTATTTCTATTTCTATTTCTATTCTATTTCGTATTTATGCAGCTCGATACTATGATGAAATCTCTATTTTCTATTTGTCTAAATACTATGTTCTATTTCTATTTCTATTTCTATTTCTATTTCTATTTCTATTTCTATTTCTATATTCAATATTCTATATTCTATATTCTATGAACCGGGTTACTGGGTGGTTTACTAGATTTTAATATATTGATTATATGTGCGGGTTTCCAGAAAGATGGAATAGCGTGGTGTTAGGTTGCCAAGCTGTGTTGAATATTTAGGTAAGGGTTGCTATGGCTTTAGTTCCTAACTGTTTGAGGTGAATATTGGATATTTTGTCCGGACTCTCTGGTTGGGAGATTTTGAGGTTTTTGAGTGGACTAGCCTGAATGGTCGACAAGAAAATGGGTCGGCAAGAAACAAGTTCTACACAACATAATAAAAATTCCTGTACAGCCCGCCACAGACGTTAGGCTAGGTTAGGTTAGGTTAGGTTAGGTTAGGTTAGGTTAGGTTAGGTTAGGTTAGGTTAGGTTAGGTTAGGTTGGTTAGGTTAGGTTAGGTTAGGTTAGGTAACCTAACGACTTAAGGTTAGGTAAGGTTAAGTCGTTAGGTTAGGCTAGGTTAGGTTAGGTTAGGTTAGGTTAGGTTATGTTAGGTTATGCTATGTTAGGTTAGGTTAGGTTGGGTTAGGTTAGGTAAGGTTAAGTTGTTAGGTTAGGTTTAGGTTATGGTTAGGTTAGGTTTAGGTTTAGGTTAGGTTAGGTTAGGTTTTAAGTTAAGTTAAGTTAGGTTAAGTTAGGTTAAGTTAAGTTTTGCTGGATTCGTTAAAGAAACACTAAATAACCAGATTTTTTTTTAACAAATGTCAACCCTTTTTCCTCTCGACCATTTAATTGGCTATAGGTCCGTTTTTGATGGTCTTAAACACCTCTAAGAGAGTAATTTGGGATTTTCTAAATTATTCTTCAATTTTTTTTAAGTCGTTTAATTGTTAATTTATTTGTGCGGTTTGTAGGTTTATGACTTATTTTGGAATAGTGTGACATAATGATGTTACTTTGATTTTTTTGGTGCTGGAGATTTTTTATTATATGATTATTATTATTATTATTATTATTATTATTATTATTATTATTATTATTATTATTATTTATTATTATTATTATTATTATTATTAATATTATGTTATTATTATTATTATTATTATTATTATTATTATTATTATTATTATTATTATTATTATTATTATTATTATTATTATTATTATTATTATTATTATTATTATTATTTATTATTATTATTATTATTATTATTAATTATTATTATAATCATTTTTAATCTTATTTATTATTATTATTATTATTATTATTATTATTATTATTATTATATTATTATTATTATTATTATTATTATTATTATTAATTATTATTATTATTATTATTATTATTATTATTATTATTATTATTATTTTCTCAGTCATTAACTCTGACATCGAGGCTCTTGGCGTAACATTTAAAGAAGGATCTAAAACAATAAACTTATTAGGAGTTTACAGACCACCACAAGGGAGTAGAGGGAATTTTACACAAAAGCTTGATGATTTATGCGGCTCTACACTGAAAAGTGGGATCACTGTAATAGCTGGTGACTTTAATATTGACGTGTCTAATAATAATACCAATTCCTGTGGAAAAAAGTTGCTAATTGACACAATGACGTCTAACGGTTACCTAAACTATATTACAAAAATTAAACGGCCAAATGAACACAGTACCTCTACTATCATTGACCATATGTGGTCAAATAATCGTGGCTCAACAAAATCCTTTAGACTAAACACCGACCTCTCGGACCACTACCCCTGCATCCTTACATTTGAATCTTCGACTGTTCCCTTAGTGCAATAGAAATTACTTCCCCATAAAACACAAAACAATCTCAGAAAAGAGAACAATGAATAAGTGGTTGACAAAAGCACTATTAACTTCAATTAAACAAAAACACACTCTACATAAAAGTGCTAAAATGGGTACCATACCGATGCATGTATACACAGAATATACGCTTCAACACTAAAAAAATTAATAAGGAAATCCAAAGCTAGTTTCTTTGCGGATAAATTCAACCAGACTCAATCCAATCCACGATCGCAATGGGGCATTATTAACGACATTTTAAACAGTCACAATACACAGAAAACAAAAATTGAAGAATTAAAAATAGGTGATGAAATAGTTACAAACAAACAACGAATAGTCAATGAATTGAACTCCTACTTTACTACCGTAGGGGCAGCCTTAGCAGCCGAAAGCTACAGAAACAGAGAGGATTTTTGCCGACTATTTAAGACCACACGAAGGGTCAGAACTTCGCATTTGAAAGAATGATCAACATCTGCGTGATTGTGTTATAAATGGGGCTCATGAATAAAAAGCTCCGACTTTGCAGAGTGTCCGAACTGGATATACAAACTGTAAAAAAAGAAATTTCAACACAATATTAGCCGAATCTTTGATAAACAACCTCAAATTGAATTACATTACTTATCCAACTGAATTAAAAATCGCAAAAAAAGTAACCCCTGTTCCCAAGAGCTCTGGACACTTTCCTTCCGAAAAACTCTGTCGATTTTAAATCCTACAACAACTGGTAAAATCTTTGAAAAATTAGTCCAAGCACAACTTGCAAATTATTTGCATGAAAATGGGCTTTTATCACAAAATCAGTTTGGTTTCACCAAAAACCGCAACACAGAGGATGCTCTGGTATTCCTTACTGAAAAACTATACAAAGCACTAAATGAAAAACAAACAAGTGTACTCTTACTTCTAGATTTCTCGAAAGCATTCGATGTAGTTCCACACAACCTACTCTTAAGCAAATTAGAGAGACTTGGTATCACTAATGGTCCACTACAATGGTTTCAGTCTTACTTATCTGGCCGAACACAATACGTTCGTCTTAAGAAACACATCATCCCCAGCTTCAATTCCCCAAGGTGTCCATCAGGGTTTTATGTTTGGGCCGCTATTCTTTAATATACATACAAATGACTTTCAAAATTGTCACAATTCAATACACTTTCAATATGCTGACGACACTGCAATCTTAATATCAGACCGTAATGTAAACACACTTAACGAAAAAGTAAATAATGAACTAAAAAACATTATAACATGGGTAGAGGCAAACAGACTCTCCCTAAATCTACAAAAAAAAATTACTTAATAATAACGAATATTCAAGCCTTTTAAGCTAAATGCAAGAGCAACAGATTTGATCATAAATCGGCAAACGTCTACCAAGTTACCAAGTTACTAGGTGTTATCCTTGATGACAAGCTTTCTTTCAAAGAACACATAAATAGTCTCATTAGCAAATTGTCCTATGCTAACTATGCATTCCTTAAGATAAAAAATTTTGTTCCAAAATATATTTTAAAAAAAACCTTTACTATAGTCTTGTTTATCCTCACCTACTCTACTGTCTTTCAGTTTGGGGTTGTGCAAGTGAATACCTGTTACAACCTCTAATTGTTATGCAAAAGAAAATAATTCGTGTAATATCAGGTCCCCGAAACTACCGTGAACACACAACCCCACTATTCAAAAATTTGTCAATACTAAAACTTAATGATATTTATACCCTAACAGTAAGTAGTCACATCTTTAAATTCACAAATGAAACTGCAAATGATCTTTTGACTAACATACTTGTACAAAACCAAACTTTAAGAACAAACAATCTTCGTAGCACAAATTCCCATACCTTAGACAAAGCAAAATTCACCCTAACGAAATCGCGGAGGGCCATCTCATATAAGGGCATAGAATTGTGGAATAATCTCCCTAAAAATGTACAGGAGTCAAACACCATTGGGTCGTTTCGTAGAAATATCAGAAGCTTCTTATTTTCAAATAATAACGAGGAACATTCCTACCCTCGGTTAAGTCATAGTTGCTACACGACGAATGGTGACGATCCCTATATCAGTCTCATAATAAATAATTGTTGCTTTAGGCCTCATAATTTCTCTTGAGAATTTAAAAAGTCAATGATATAGGTGTGTTTGATTTTTAAAATACTATAATAACCGATTATTATAATATTAATCAAATATTATTATTATTATTATTATTATTATTATTATTATTATTATTATTATTATTATTATTATTATTATTATTATTATTATTATTATTATTATTATTATTATTATTATTATTATTATTATTATTATTATTATTATATTATTATTATTATTATTATTATTATTATAGATGTAGCGTTAGAAGTAGATTATTAATTACATACTGATTACCGTTGCTTTAATCAGACAGTATTGGTGTTAATATTCTTCATACATAACTACTACTAGTTGTACTAATAGTGTTGGTGGTATTAATTATTATTATTATTATTATATTATTATTATTATTATTAATATTATTATTATTATTAATATTATATTATTATTATTATTATATTATTATTATTATTATTATTATTATTATTAATTATTAATATAAATTA
>JABUQX010029229.1:12500-15000 GCA_015478945.1 Trachelipus rathkii | reverse complement strand
CACTTTATCTTTAAGACTAGTTTTATCACAAATTATATTATTATTACTATTATTAAATTGTAAAGTGATTCCAAATCTGTAGCAACCACCATGCATTGAGCAGCCCTCTTGTTGAGCCATGAAAATGAAGAAGATTCGGAGAGGCGTCTTGACCACACAGTTTACAAGCTAAATCAGATTTTATTTGATCAAATTAAAACAGTCGATGAAGTATTCAAATATAAATTTCCAAATTTTCAAAGGTTCATTATCTCAAATTTTTTATAGCTTCACCGAAGAAATCATAAAGTTATTTTAATTCTAAAAGTTGAAATATAATTTTCATTTAGTCAAATATTTTTTGGCAGGCACTCATGGGAAAACTTCAAAATTTTCAATTTTTCTTCTTTTTAAAGTCTTCTCCGATATTAATCCATCCACAACAGCATTAGCTTGTCAAGACTTCATGATAAGTGACACGATCTTGCAGCCCCTACTGATTTCTTTCTTCACATATTCCTTTCTTTTCTGATTTTCTTCTCTTTCTTCTGTTCGTTGTTCCAACCTACATCTCCAGAGTCTGAATCATATATATACATTTTTTTGAACAGTTTACAGAGGGGGAGATTTAGCTTCTTGAACTCTACTGGGTCTTAATCATCGCTCTTTTGTTTTGCTTTTTGTTTAAAATATTCCGGATCAATTTATTTCTTTACAAAAGATCACTTTTATTGGGACGTAAATTATGGTAATAATCACCTTAATTCGAATATGTTTGGTCATATAAAATAGGCCGCCGAAGGGCAAGGCCCTTGCGACCAATCAGCACGGATGTCTTTACTGTACTCCAACTTGTTTCTCCTGTTTTAGTCAGTAAAACTCACCCGGTGGAAGGAACGACATTCTGATTGGTTAGTTTGATTCTAAATAATAAAAAAGAAACAAAGTCGCGAACATGGTTTACACAATACACATAACCTTCTTAGACCCTTTGAGTACAAGTTCTTAGCAGATATATACAAGGGAAAAGCACATAAAGCGTGTTATTAATACATTACAGCTATTTTCTCTACATACATGATTTTATTCGGACCGAGGTTCAAGATTGAGATTGGTATATATATATATAGCCTTATATATATATATGTAACATATATATATATATATATATATATATATATATATATATATATATATATATATATATATATATATATATATATATATACTATATATATATATATATATATATATATAAATATACATAAAAATATATATATATATATATATATATATATATATATATATATATATATATATATATATTTATATATATATATATATATATATATATATATATATATATATATATATATATATATATATATATATATATATATATATATAAATATATATCTTATATATATATATATATATATATATATATATATATATATATATATATATATATCTTTATATATATATATATATATATATATATAAATATATATAAATATACTATATATATATATATATATATATATATACTGCTATATATATATATATATATATATATATATATATATATATATAATATATCTCTCTCTTATATTCTATAACTACATATATATATATATATATATATATATAT
Organism: Trachelipus rathkii; assembly: GCA_015478945.1. Classification (NCBI taxonomy): domain Eukaryota; kingdom Metazoa; phylum Arthropoda; class Malacostraca; order Isopoda; family Trachelipodidae; genus Trachelipus; species Trachelipus rathkii. The sequence goes on along the minus strand of JABUQX010029229.1, from coordinate 13,370 downwards.
ATATATATATATATATATATATATATATATATATATATATATATATATATATATATAATTTCATCCCATGAATATTTTGGGGGTTCATTACATACCCATGTAAGGTCCTAGGTCAGGGAAATTGTATTGCATTTATTTTCTATTGAGATGGATTATAATGCAAGAATATCTATTGTTTATAGCCAAACAATACTTTAGAGAAACTCAAAACATTTGGAAATTCCTAGCCAATGTGGATGTAGTTTGCATTAAAATTGAGCTGACCTTCTTATGCTAGAAGCATTAGAGAGAGAGAGAGAGAGAGAGAGAGAGAGAGAGAGAGAGAGAGAGAGAGAGAGAGAGAGAGAGAGAGAGAGAGAGAGAGAGAGAGAGAGAGAGAGATTGTGATTTTTGTATGTTATAATAGATTGTTATGTTGTTTGTGTTGGGTATGTTTTTATATTGATGTCTGGGTATTGAGATTAACTGCAATTAAATATTATTGAACATCTACTGACGGCAATTTTTTGTGTCCGTTCAGGTGGCCAGATTGAGATTCGAACTAGCGTTATCAAGGGAAAAAAATTGAAACCTTTCAATGAAAATATATATAAAAAAATATATATATATATATATATATATATATATATATATATATATATATATATATATATATATATATATATATATATATATATAATATATATATATGAGAGAGAGAGAGAGAGAGAGATATTTAAAATTTTTTTTTTTTAATTTATTTGTACGTTTTCGTCTGAACGAAAGTTTCGTTCCCGTGGATTATAATATTTTTTGTAGTTAACGAAATGGAAAGTTTACGTTCTTCTATATTATTATAAGTATGAAAATCTCTGACGCCGATGGCAAAAT
>JABUQX010029228.1:42500-51832 GCA_015478945.1 Trachelipus rathkii | reverse complement strand
CTGAACGCTCGTGGCGCAATGGAGGTTGAAGTCGCCGCTCTCAATACGAGAGGGCCGGTTCAAGATCCTTCCGGTAGCAGTTGGGTTTTATCTACCTGGGGGCAAGAATTAAAAATTGACTGCGAACACACGGTTGGTGGCGCTGGTTTGGGATAGCCGGCCTTAAAGTTCCTGAAATTCCTGTGGTCGCCCCCGTGTTACCCTCTGATAAGGGGATAAAGCACGTTAAAAAGGTAGTTTTTATATAGTATATATATATATATTATATATATATATACTATATATTATATATAGTCTATATATAATATATATATTATATATATATATATATATATATATTAATATATAATATAGTATATATATATATATAATATTATTATATATATAATATATATATAATAGTATATATATATATATATATATATATATACTTGATATATATATATATATATATTTATATATATTTAAATTATAATAATATATTATATATTATATATATTATATAATATATATATATATATATATATATATAGTATATCTTATATTTATATATAGTATATATATAATTATATATATTATTATATATTATATAGTATATATATATATGGTGGTAATAATTAGTGTTGTTATTCTAATAGTGTTAGTGGTAATAATTAGTGTTATTATTCTAATAGTGTTGGTGTAAGTATTCTTAATTGTTGGATATATATTATATATATAATATATTATATATAGTTATATATATATATATTAATATATAGTATATATATATAAGTATATATATATATAATAATATATATATATATATATATATATATATATATATTATATATATATATTATAATATATTATGTTATATTATATTATATTTATTTATATAAAAAGCGCCCGATAGCTCAGTGTTTAGAGAACTCGGCCAAACCAAGCGAAGGGTCCCAGGTTCGCAACTGGACGGGTGGGAGAATGTGAGCTATTTCTATCCTTGGGCTTGGCTCCGTCCTGCTCTGACGTTAGATATGAGTACACCTCCTCCTTGATTAGGGTTCTGCCCGTGATGACAGTGGTTTATTTCTGTATAATATATATATATATATATTATATTATATTGATATATATATAATAAGTATATATATATATATATATTATATAGTATATATATATATAATACTATATGTATATCATATATAGTATATATATATAATATATATATAGTAATAATATAAATTGATATATATATATAGTATATTATTATATATATATTATATAGTATATATATGATATATGATAGTATATATAGTATATGATTTATATATATTATATATATAATAGTTTGTATATATATATATATATATTAGTATAGTAGTGTATATATATTAATAGTATTATAGTATATATTATATGATATATAGTATATAGTATATATATATAGTAGTATATATTATATATATATATATATAGTAAGATATATATTATTATATATATTTATATATGATAGTTATGATATATATATGTATATATATATAGTATAATGATATGTATATATTGTATATATATATATATATATATATATGATATATATATATAATAGTTATATATTTAGTAGGAAGTATATAGTTCTATATATATATATATATATATATTATATATATTATAAATGTGTGTGTGTGTGTGTTTGTGTGTGTGTGTGTGTGTGTGTGTGAGTGTGTGTGTGTGTGTGTGTGTGTGTGTGTGTGTGTGTGTGTGTGTGTGTGTGTGTGTGTGTGTGGAATATTTGCTCAAATAGACATGACCGTAAAAGGAAGGTAAAATTTAAATGGGAAAGAAATTATTGGTATTCCCCTCTGAAATCTCTCTCCCAGTCTAAAGGAAATTAAAATTTCTCATCTCTTTTTACCAAAAAATTTAATTTAGCTTTATTTTTCCGTAGGCTTGACCTTTTTTTTTTTTTTTTTTTGCCTTTTTTGGCTTTTTCTTTTCCTCTTTTTGCCATTCTTGTCTGTCCTTTCTTGCCCCTCTTGTTATTTTGTTCTTTTTTTTTTAGGCAATGACATTTATTTGCTTGTTATATTCTTGGAATAAATTTATTTCTCTTTTCCTTCACCCTTCTTTTCATTAAAGCAGAATGTGAAGTTGGTAAATTTGAATGCCTCCTCCAACTTCAACTCCAATTCCAACTCCTCCAACTCAGAGCCTAACAGTAGTAGGAAGGGCATTCCGGACTAAGCCTCTTTTACCCCACCTGACCTTTTTACCCCTAGACCTCTTTTACCCCACCCTAAAATTTGGGCAACCCTAATTTTTTGAGCCTCAAATTTTTTAGCTGCCTTGAACCCTTTTTTGTACCTTGACCTTTTTTGGCCTTGTAGCTTCTTGACGCCCCTTCGCGGAAGGGGCGGGCCAAACGGTTGCGGAGCAACCGTTTTACGTAGGTCCCCCCTATTTTTGGCCCCCCTTTAGGGCTTAGCCCCTTTTTTGATGTTTTGGCCTTGATATTTCGGTTTTGGCCTTGATATTTCGGCCTTGATACCGTATCAAGGTCTGAAATTGACCATTCTTAAAGGTTCGTAAGGGATTAGTACGGGATTATCTTGAGCTCATCCAGGTACCTGCCACCTTGCCTTTTGGGTGGTAACTGTGCTAACTATGATGGTCATTGTAGGTATCTCGAGGGTGACGTGTTGGACGTCCTACTTTTTCCCATCGCGCGTCGCATCTGCCCCTACACACAACACCTACACGAAACACACACACACACACACGACACACACACACACACACACACACACACACAACCACACACACACACACACATCACCACTATCACACGATTCCTATGACACTTTACACTGCACACATAGACACTTACCACTTATATTTACACTTATGCACACGTACAAACATCGGCCAAACCTTTGGTCTTCCAGGGGTCATTTTGGCCATCCTAATTTTTCGACACCTAATGTTTTTTCGGGCCAACCCTTTGGTCTTCCAGGGGGCAATTTTGAGACCCCAAATTTTTCGGTCAACCTTTTTGTATTCCAGGGTTGCAATTTTGGCCTTGTAGCTTTTTGACGCTTGTAGCTTTGATTTTGTGTAGTAACGTCCATCTTTGATGACAGACTATATTGATGGCTCATGCTTTGATGGTTCAGTACAGTTTATGATGGGTTCTCTTTGATGGCTCGAGCATTCATTGATGCTCATCCTTTGATGCCGTCATCTTTGCTGGCATCTATATTGATGAAATCAGCTTTGATACTCAGATTTGATTGATGGGCATCACTTTGATGGTTCGCCAATGCACCGTAAGGGAGTGTCTAGGAGTTTCTTAATTGTAGTATTCTAGTGGCGTATTAAGATGAGTGCCTGGGGTGAGTGCCAGGTGAGTGCCGAGTGAGTGCCAATGAGTGCCAAGTGAGTGCCAATGAGTGCGAAGTGAGTGCCACATAAGTGGTCAGCGTGAGTGGCCAATAGTGCCAGAATGAGTGCCACTTTTTTTCCAAAGCCTTTTTCTAATGCCTCCTGAGCTAAGAATAGCCCTAAATGATGGGTGTCTACCCTAGGTTATAAGGTAGGAGGATCGATTGTGTATTTACAAGTTGCTAGGAATGGCTTCTAAATATGATTTAGTCTTTTTTCTAACACTTATCGCCTATATTTATTATATATGATATATAGCTATTATAGTAGTATATTATAGTATATATATAGTATATATATATTATGTATATATATTATATATATTATATATAGTATATTTATATATTATATATATATATATATAATTATATATATTATATATAATATATTATATATATTATATATATACTCCACACACACAGACACATACCTAGATACATACCTCCACGCCGTATACACTTACACATGAGACTATGCCGCAATATACGCTTAACTCCATGCAGATACACTTCACACTTACATTCACAGCAGGCTCCGATATTTTGATGCCTCATCTTTGAATGGCTCAATTTTGTTGCCAGTGCAAGATTTGAATACCTCAGCTTTTAATGGTTCATCTTTGATGACTCCTCTTTGATGACGTCATTCTTTGATACCATCTATGTTGATGATTCATCTTTGATGAAGTCAGCTTTGTCGGTTTCCATCTTTTGATGGTTCATCTTGATTACTGCAGATTTATTGGATTGTTATCCTTTGATGGTTCATCTTTGGATGACTCAGATTTTTATTGATTGTTCATCTTTGATTAGAGGATTCCTACCCTGAGCCTAAAACAGAGCTTAATATTTGATGGTCTTTACCCTAGATCATATAGCTGAACACCGGACGCAGAATGAATGCCTCCGCGATGAAAGGCCGCACGACCTCGGCACCGCAGGTGCGACCCACGCAGCGTTCCGCGCCGCCGCGTTGCGCCCTGCAGGCGCATATTTCCGCGTACCCGCGCCGGATTCCGCGTGCGCCCTCAGGGCGCAATATTTCCGCCGTAACCCGCGCCGCGTGCCGCCACGCAACAGGTGCAATATTTTCCGCACGAACGAAAAAATATATGTACTATGAATCATTCATTTTTTTTCATACTTAACATTTTTTATTAAAAAACGATTTTCACGATGCCTAAAGACTGGTAACTCATTACAGACCGTATTATTATTATTTTAACCACATAATTTCATAAGTTGTGATGAACAATGTAAACTATTCAAGCAAAAGTTCTTTTCACAAATATAACTATGAGTCATGGTCATTTACTTAATAACTTTTTAATTTATAATTTTTTAATTTTTATAAGAAGAAAAAGCCAGAGTGACTGATATATAATCATTTTATTTTGCTACAATTGTACGAAATTATTAAAAACATATACTTTACAGACCTTAAGCAGTAAATCAGCTAAATTCAATAGAGGTGTTAACATAGCAACAAGAGGGATATGTATGCTTTTGTTTAGCTGCTTCGTACTGGCTTTAACGTCATATGTTTGTACTGATTTAACTTCATAATTTATAATCATTACATACTTTAGCAGTAATATCATGTAAATCTAGAGGTGTTATCTATATGCAACAAGGGGATTAAGTATGCTTTTGTTTTATAGTGTTTTTATTCTGCTGTTTACTTCATTTTTATACACTTTGCTTACATGCTCTTCGAAACTGCCGAGTATATCAGTCCAATTCTTAATATGATTCGCCTTCCTCATTTCTCCTGTTTTCGTTGTTTTTTCGGTTGGTTTCCTATCTAACACCCTGATGTTATATAGATAGGCGAGGTGATTGGTTATGGACTATTCCTCAATTATTTGTGTTTATTTATCTTAGTGTTTTATTCTCCCTCGACATTTTACATCTCATCTCATTTGTTTTATCTGCTTTAACTCGACATATTTATTAAGCAGTTTATCTAATATCCTGTAAAGCAGTAGATCAGTAATTCTAATATGATGGTGTTACCTAGACAACCAAAAGGGATAGTATGCTTTGTTTTACTGTTTATTACTGCTTTAACTTTCATAGTTTTTACTGCTTTAGACTCTATGTGCTTTACTGCTTTAACTCATATATTGATTAACATTTAATGTTTTTATTTTGTTTTAATATTTAATTTTATTTTAATTATTATTTTGCTATTACAATTGATTGTTGTTTATTTTATTCTATTACTGTTATTTTTATTTATTATCATCAGTTTAATTTACTTCATTCGCCAGTATTGGTTTATATTGATTTGAGCATCACAACACACACACCAACACAGTTCATTGATCTATCACACACTACATTCTACACACTACACATTCATTTTTACACACGTATCACACCCATAATTTAATGAATCATTAGTTATTGTATATATATTAATCTATTATTGTCTATATTTTTATTTATCCTATTTAGTTTCCTATTGAATGATTTTATTTTTATTATTATTATTATACAGGATACTTATTCCTTTTGTTATTATTATTTAGAACACAACATACAACATCACACATCACACACACCCTTACACAACATACTCACATCACATTCTACTCATCACACACTCAGCACGCACACACACACGCACAGCCTCACTTACATCACATAACGTATAATTTATTAAAACATATTATGTTTTAAATTAAACACGTACATTTTATATTACTCATAGTCAATTATTAACTACAAAATTATTTCAAGTTTTTCTTAACTTCCTATATAAATCAATCATTATCTTTGAACAATGAATTTAATTATTAACTGTTATACTTTTTGTTTTAAAGTTTTATAACTATGCCAAGTTTTACACACCAATTAATTTTTACTAAAAATTTTAAGCTTTTCATGTTCATATATTTTACGTACCTTAAAGCAATAATCAGTAAATCAGTAAGGGCAAGCCCTAGCAACCCCTCTACACCAAGCTAATGCCACGTTTTGTTCTAATTGGACTTACTCGCTTTACATCATCTTTTACGCATGTAATTAAGATATAGAAATAAAACAAATAAAGTTCTTCTCGCTGCTAGCATAACTGTATTTTTTAAAATCATTCTAGGTTTTTATATTTAAAATAACAAGTTAAGTTACTTACATTTGTTATTTTCGCCTCATGTTTAACTAAAATATTCAAAGTTTTTTAGAACTAATTCGGATTTTCTTTATTATTATTATTATTATGCATTATTATTATTATTATTATTCAATTATTATTGAATTATTATTATTATTAGTTATCTACTGTATTTTATATCTTATATGTACATTGACAATCCAGCACGAGAAAACACAACAATGCGACTCCTTGCAGATACGAAACTGACCTCGTTCTGTAAAATGTGTGGAAATAACTACTTTAGGCCTAAATTTAGGATAACCTTTTGTTCCCTGATTTTAGCCTAATACCAGGTCAAAATATAATTTCAAACTGACCTCTTTCTTTTAATATGTGGTGCAATAACTACGTTAGGACTAAACTTTAGGCTAAATTTAGGATAAGCTTTTTTTGTAGTCCGGGCTGATTTAAGCCTATAACTAGGTCAAAGGTTTCCAGTTAGACAAGAATCAATGTGATTATTATTTTTATAAGTATATTTCCAAGCTGAAACATGCTGGATCGTAAGATCCTTTAAGCAGTAAGAAGGAAATGTTTTCCTTTCTTGTGAGTGGATGGAGTAATCCTTATCTCTATATGACCGCGCATGTGATTGGTCGAGAATTATTTTATCATATATATATATTATATATATATATATATATATATATATATATTTATAGTAATATATATATAATATATATATATAATAGTATATTATATATATATAATGTTTTAATATAAAAAAATAATAAATTAATAAAATTAATAATTTATATATATATAATATATATATATAGGTTTGTATATATAGTATATATATTATATATATATATATGATATAGTATTATATATATATATATATATATATATTTTATATATTATATATATATTATATTATAATTATATTATATATAATATATATAATATATTATATACTATATTATATATTAATAATATATATTATATTAATATATATTTATAAGGAAATAGGTTTAAGTCAGTAAAAGCAACTTGTTCATTTTAATTCCTTTATTACATAATTAGAAACTAAATAATCACTGACATACATATTTTAACATTAAATATATTTACATGATTATTAAATATAAATATATTACAAGGTTATTATATATATATATATATAAATCTTATTATATTTTTTAAATTTTTTTATATTATATATATATATATATATAATATATATATATATATATTATATAATTATTTATATATATATATATATATATTATTATATATATATATAATCACTATTCAACCCTATCATGGAACTTTATGAGGATTTCAAATTTAAACATTCTAATTGTTAACAAATATGCTTATCATTTGCGTTGTTGTTCAGCAAATAGTTTCTTATCTCTTCAATACCATCCGATAGCACATATGTAAAAAGTTCTCTCTCAGATATCATAGTATGTTTACTGTCAGGATCAGCAGCGTAAATACTTCCGCTCCATTGTTTTCTAAATAGATAGATGAATTTCTGCACGTTCATAGATTTTAAGAAGTTTTCAATGATAGTTTCAGGATCATCAGTTAGGTTTTTCTTAAATGCACAATATTCCTGGTATAACATAGAATGAGCTACAGCTACGTAATTACCCAGTATTTCAGTCTTCTTCATCTGCATTAATACCCTCTTGCGAACTTCAGACATATATTTCAGCCGCTGTATACCTTTAATACTGATTCTATGAGTAGTAGGATCAAATGTACATGATTCATTAAACGTCTTCCATACTAGAAGCTCCATACCTATCCTGTGTGTAATTACATACTTAGAAAAGGCGAGAGTAAGTTGTCTACCATCGTGACCCTCTCTTAGGCTAATAACAATCTTCGGTGAGTCTAAAAAGTCGGTAGACTTAGAGTACTCCTTGATCCATTCTTCAACATGGTGACATATACAGAGTAGTTCATCCGCGCTCATAAAAATACGTTTGGTACTAGAGCATATAGGTTGATTAATACACGTAAAAAATTCAAACCCATTAGGTTTTCTTTTATATAAGAATGAAACACCGTAGTCAGGGATCTTGACTGTCCATTGTACAATATCTTCTATAGAGGTATATCTGTTAAGATGGGTCATGATATACACACTGTAATACACTTAATAAAAATAAAACGCTTTCAAGACTGAGCACAGAACTTGTGCACCGCTTAACAGCTAAAACGACTATGGTTTTAAAATGAGTTTAGACCTATAAGTAAAATAAAATCCCTGTTCAAATACAGCTTTAAAGAACTAAGCTAATTTTCATCCAATCACAGGTAAGGCTTAGGATATGAAAAAACATGTTTTTACATACCTTAAATCCAAAAAGTCGATAAAATAATTCTCGACCAATCACATGCGTGGTCATATAGAGATAAGGATTACTCCATCCACTCACAAGCAAGGAAAACATTTCCTTCTTACCTGCTTAAAGGATCTTATCGATCCAGCATGTTTCAGTTTGAAATATATTTATAAAAATAATAATAACATTGATTCTTGTCTATACTGGAATTACCTTTTGACCTGGTATTAGGCTTAAATCAGCCCGGGATACAAAAAAGGCTTATCCTAAATTTAGGCCTAAATTTAGGCCTAACGTATTTATTGCACCACATTTTACAGAAAGAAGTCAGTTTGAAATATATTTTGACCTGGTATTAGGCTAAAATCAGCCGGGGTGCAAAAAGGCTTATCCTAAATTTAGGCCTAAAGTAGTTATTTCAACACATTTTACAGGAACGAGGTCAGTTTT
>JABUQX010029228.1:25000-32500 GCA_015478945.1 Trachelipus rathkii | reverse complement strand
GAGTTTTTTTCCAATGCTCACCTCAAAATGCAGCGAGAGCATGAGCACCCCATTGTATTGCGAGGGCGACGCAATGGAGGCGGAATGCGAGAGTGGTCAACTCCTCAGAGCATCTACCTTGTAGCACTTTTCAGAAAGAGATAGTGCGCACCAACTCGCTCACGCGCAGAAGATAAGAGGGACAAGAGATAAGAAGACTAAGGGGAGACAGTTAATTAATCTCTTAACTTTAGGACATCAACTCTAATACGCCAAGAAGGGGTGGAGCGGGGAGCCCCCCAGATATGAGAACAGTCTCCCAAACAAGGACGAACATAGGCCCTATATAATCAACTGGGTAACTATGCTGAAAAAGAACAATGACACAACCTGAACAGAATTCCCAGTTTCTTCAAGACCACCTTAGCTAGCAACCATTGTGATATGTAGTTTGCAAGACAATTTCCAAAAATGTATGATTCAGACACAAGAATGTTATGTTCACAAACAGGATGAAAACGTTAGAAACCGTACGAAAAATAGGAAAGATATAGGAGGTGTTTTTGAGAGGAGATGTAAAGAAGTTGAGTATTATCAAAGAGATTGAACATCACAAAGGTTGTGGCGGCCCCACCGGAAATCCATCCAGTCGCAAGAGAATAGAATTCAGAAAGCTGAAGAACCCAAAGGCAGGAGTAGCATCCCTAGAAGGGATGAATATTTGAATATTAGAGGAAGAATGGGAGAGTTGAGTCATCGGCATAAAGTGACAGACGTTGCAAGTACAGCTGAGGAGATCGTTTGATGAAAGTAAGAATTATAGTTGGCTGAGATAAACAAACACTCTTGAGGAACACCACAAACTAATATAACAGGAAAGAGAAGAAGATCGAGCTCACAATCACGGTGACATGATATGGAGCGAAAACCAGAGAAAAACTTCGACAAGAGATAAGCAAGCAGAACGGAGGAAACCCAAAGGAAGAAGTAGCTATAAGGAGAAGTAGCAACGCATGCCACTACTCGATCAAAAGCCTAAATATGATATATCGAGTGCCCAACCACCCAAGACTCCCCAATAACGTCCCATAAGGCAGAGAAGACCAACAATCAGTAGATAGAGTTAGAAGTCACCAGATTGATTATCGAGCGTTCGAAAGCAACAATACTTAGATTGATACTAAAAAAGGAATGAAGGACTCCAGAATGATCCAGGAACATGAAAGAGTTAAGACAGAGTTATCAAAGATTAACTAATAGATAGAAACACAAGTTGAGAGCGATATAACAGATAGTTTAGAAAGGATCAGAGGCGGCAGCCCTTTTTCGGGAATTGTTGGACTATGCGCGACTTCCAGCACTGAAGGGAAATGTACTAGTAATATAAGGCAAAAGAGAAGTAGCAGATCTGATCAGAGGACAGGGGCCAAGCTCAGACGAAAGCACCACTCCCTCAAACACAGGGAGAGGAAAATTCCCATACCGGGCCAGCTAGCCTTCCTGACACTCAATAGATGCTCACAGAATCCCATACACCCGATCATGCGTAAATCACGGGAAGAGACATAGGAAACCTGAATACGAGGAGAAGAAAGATGTGAGGGGAGATGCCGGAACATTCCAGGGTTAGAATAGATGAAAAAAAAGGGAGCCGAAGAGAATTAGCCTATTCAGTAGGAGAGTATAAGCTACAGAACCGTCAAGAAACGAAATAAGTGGAAAGAAAGGCAAATTAAAAGTTATTAGAGATTTGTTTTTAGCAAGAGGCCAGAAAAATTATATCAGTATAGGAGAGAACAAGTAGATTAGATACACACTTTACCTTTTAGTGACAGCGCGCTTAGCTGTCGAATAAATAGCCCTGCAACGATTCCGAACAAACAGAATGGAAATTAGTAAGAGTAATAGGAGAACGAAGAGTTTTCCATGCCCGATAGGCAATGTCTCTCTCCTGAATGGAGCGAGAACATTCCCCATCGAAACCATGGATTTTGTGCGAGAAAAAGAATTTAGTTGAAGATGGAATGAAACACCGCTCATAACACTCGACAATTACCGTAACCACCCCACACTATATATACAACACGCGGAGATGACAAGCGATCCAATAAATCCTCGATTCAAGCAAGAATTAACAACTCCCAAAGAGCCAACTAGTTTGACCAAGAATATCGAACGCAACGCACCCCAATTAGCCCGATATAAAGCTGCCAGAAAGTACGATTACTGAGACGCAATGCAGTTTGCGCTGCTGCCGAGAGAAAAAGTTCAAACATAAGACGCTACAACCGATTAAATGACGTACAGAGTCTTAACGATAGAAGGGGAAAAATGAGTGATTTTATCGAGAAGAAGTAGCTGGTGAAACATAAAATACAAGCGTGTTCAAGAATTGCGATATAGGACGATATGAGTAATGTGATGTAGGGTATCTTATTAACTGTTCCAGATCGTTGAAAAAATACTTGAATGTATTTGCCTACCTCCTCCTGCTTACAGTATGAAGAGAGAAAAGCCCAACACTCAGATGTGATGTACGTGAAATCACCTAATAAGAATGAATCTCCAGCACTTGATGGAAGAAAGTAACAATCTCATGAGAAGTAGTATAGTAAGATATTTAAAAAAGGAGTGAAATCTGTTCCGTTAAGGGGAAGCAAGATCAGCAGAAACACAAGTAATGTCGTAGTGGGAAAGCATTTTGACAAGAACATACGAACTTTAGGAGATTCAAGATTCTCAAGACGTGTTACAGGGGTGTTAATGTTATATATAGGCACAGACTCCACCATTAAGTCTGAATATAATAAGAAAAGGTTTATAGCAGAGGATCCACCAAACATTTTTTAGTCTCAATAGACCAATTGCCATTAGCTTTATCAGGTTCTGGGTATAAGACCACCCTGCCATCTACCTGATATTGATTTTTTTTTGGCAAACTTTAAAAAAACACATGAGTTTATACATATTAATTAAAATTAGAAATTAAAAACAGAACAAATTAAAATTAGTAGTATCTGTATACCACTAAAATAACTAAGCACACAAAATAAATGATTTCCTAGTGGAGGGGTGAAACCCTGATGTTTAATAATATTTTAAACATTTAGCAATCCAATTTAGTTAGGATTTAATCTCAATCTCCTGGTTAATGATGATCCAGTCCTGTTTGTTTTGGATTTTTGTATTTTTTTTTAGGAGATTGGGCACATCGCGCTGAAACCCACCCTAAATTCACCTAAGAGTATTAAGGAGGGGAAAAAAAAAAACAAGGGCCAAAATTATTTATAAAAAAAACTTTATTTTACTCCGCGGACTCCATAATACGAGGATAAGAAACAGAGTTGTCTTTCTTGGGCATAGAACTTCTGATATCCATTCTAAATGTACCCTAAGTTCTATCGATTGCTGACTATATCCCGAATCAGTCCTCATTGTAATATGACAATCCCTCATTATATGTACACCATTTGGAATGATTAGCATCTGGTATGTATTACATTAGTCAAAACAATCATACCACCTCAGTTTCAAAGATCATGAATAGAGGGTATCTTATATGTTTAACGTAGGTTAAGTATCTATTACATAAACAATAACTAAAGCAAAAATAAATAAGCTAATTAGTAGGGAAAGGATGAACACTAGAATGACCTTAATAAACTAAAGTTTCAACATTTATTTAGTATTATGTTCATAAAATCTCAAAATCTCTCGAGTAATGATTCACAGATCATGATTACCATTTATTTTGCTAGGAGAATTCGGCAACCGCGCTGAAAACCCATCTCCACTAAGGTAAGAGATGGAAAAAATAAAAACTTCTTCGACGGCAAACCTCCCATTAAACGGATACAGCATAAACAGGTCTGTCTTTTTGAAGCCAAATTGCTGATCTTCCAATCCTAAAAACTGTACCTAAAAGTTCTTCGTTAGTGCTTATTTCGATCAGTTCCTCTTCTTGTAATATGACTTCCGTTTCTTCAATGTCACCATATAGATTGATTATCCACTGTGGTATTACCATAGTGAAAACATCCTCAAACCCAGTTTCAAAATCTGAATAGAGGGCATTTAAAAGTTGAACGTAGGTTGAAAAGTCGTCTTCCTGACAGTTTGTCTGTGACAAATTGGGGAACTGGGAAACTTCTCGCCGTCCAATGTTTTGCTTCATTAGCTTAATTCTGGCAAGAAACGCTGAAATGATGGACTTTGTTTTAATCAAATTTAGACTGTCAAGTTGTAACTGCAAGTTAACCTCATTAAGTTTTGTAAACAAATCTGTTAAATAGACAATGTCTGGTTCCCACTTGATTACATTTTCTTTTAAAATTGGATCTTCAGCATCCAGAAACTCTAAAATAGTCTCAAAAAGTGCAAAAAATCTTGTCAAACATAAGCCTTTTGACAGCCAGGTACTCAAGTGTGAAGTAGTACTTGATGAAAAAAGTTCTCGATCCATTTTCTTCAACCAAACTATATGCAAATAACCCGTATTACGCGTTGTTTGCGGATTCGGCTTTACTGCATGAAATGATTAATTAGAAGAGATATCATGCAATCTAAACATTTCAGATTTTAAGCAACTAAATGTTGATCCGATGGAGGAACGCAGTTGTAATGCTAAACACACCCGGGTACATTTTAGTTTACAAAAGACATAAATCCACAATAACGTCACCAATCATGGCAGGTGCTTCCATTCTGTAGTTACTGATATTATATACATTGCTAAGTGCGAATTCGTTTATTTCTATGAAGTAATCTTTCCTAAAACATCAATATTAAGATTTCGCCTTATAGCTGATCGAGCATTGAAAGTTCTCGCGAAAGCGTTCTTCGTAGTTCTTTATCTATTAATGAAACAAACACACATACGCCAATAATAAGCTTCATTACCAGGATAAAGATTGACTCGTCCAGCTGACTATAGAGAAGTGGGTCGTTTGCAAATCATTACACAAAGCTCTCAATATCATAACTCATTTCACCAAATTACAGTTTATCTCAAACTGTGTTGTTGCTTAAGAAATACCTTAATGATAGGCAGATGGAAGATTTATCGCTAAACATAGTTTTTAAAACTCCTTCATGGCTGCATAATTAATTTCTCTTCCGATCAGTATGTGGTTTTCCGGATTTTGCTAACAGTAGTGAGATATTGAAAGACGCCGCAAACCATCAATCCGTCTCTTCTGTGACGTCAAAGCGGAACCATACTTCTGATCCACCATGGGTTTTCTTCTGAAATATTTTATCTTTAAGTTTTGAAAAGTATTTCAAATCTCTTACCTGTTTTATGAGGAGCTATATCTTCTCAGATGATGCCTCCAGTTTAGATGGTTTCATAGCGTCATTTGCTTAAAACATTGGTTATAAAAGGTACATAGGGATTGCGCATGTCTTCGCGAAAAGAATTTTCTACTGCGCGTATGTGGTGACATTGAATGTGAATACTGGTATATCATTTTTTTACAAAGTATTTCACAAGTTCAAAGTGTATTGCGACCACAAAGCGAAAGGCTACAACTTACACAATTATATATGAAATAATACTAATTTAATTTAATAACGATATAATGCCTAAATGAGATCCACTATCGTTGACCCCCCATTTTACATATCGTGGACCCCAATTATTTGTGAAGACTTCATGGACCCTATGCAGCGACGTATGTAGACCCGCTGGGGTCTATATAGACCACTTTGGGAATCAATGGGTTATAGTTAGAGATATTAAGTTTATTTGAAAAAGAATCCCTGACTAGCTGGGTCTCAGACAGTAATAAAATGTTAGGTTGAGAGTTAGCGAGGTGATATTCCACAGATTCATGTATGTATGCATGTATTTAATATGTATTACTGTATGTCATGTATGATATGATAACCTGTAATGATATGTATGTATGATATGTATGTATGTCAATGATATGTATATGTATGTATGTATTATGTATTAATGTATTGTATGTATGTATGTAATTGTATGTTATGTAGTTCATGTATGATATGTATGATGTCATGTATGATGTATGTATGTATGTATGTATGTATGTATGTAGAAAATTAATCATTCATAACCAATAAGATCCAATATAATTGTTGTATATATTTCTTCCCTATCTTGCTTCATTATTTGTTACACATTTAATTTAGTAAATGTATTATTTATTTTAATTGAAATTTTGCCCGTTACATATTATATTTTGTGTTAATCAGGAAGCTAGTACCAAATGGTCGACAGGGAAAATGATCGACAGGTCAAATGTTCTAACCTAACCTAAAATAACCTAACGTAACGTAACCTAATCTAACCTAACCTAACCTAAAATACCCTAACGTAACGTAACCTAATCTAACCTAACCTAACGTAAAATAACCTAACCTAACCTAACCTAACCTAACCTAACCTAACCTAACCTAAACCTTAACCAACCTAACCTAACCTAACCTAACCTAACAACCTAACCTAACCTGACCTTACTTAACCTAACCTTACTTAACCTAACCTTACTTAACCTAACCTTGCTTAACCTAACCTTACCTAACCTAACCTAACCTAGCCTCATACCTAACCTAACCCCCTATAACCTTACTTAACCTAACCATTAACTTAACCTAACTTACTTAACCTAACCCTCAACCTAGGCCTTACCTAAACCTAACCTTACTAAACCTAACCTTACTTAAACTAACCTTTAACTTAACTAACCTACTAGGCCAACTAACAACCTATTAACCTAACCTACTTAACCATAACACAAAAAAAAAGAAAAAAAAAAAAAAAAAAAAAAAAAAAAGAACACTAACCTTACTTAACCTAACCTAACCTAGCCTAACCTAACCTAACCTTACTTAACCTAACCTTACTTAACCTAACCTTACTTAACCTAGCCTAACCTAACCTAACCTAACCTAACCTAACCTAACGACTGAGGTGGGCTGTATGGGAAATTTTTTTTGATGTCGCGTCGACCATTTGACCTGTCGACCATTTGGGCTTGTCATCTTAATCAGTTTGTAAATTCTTTTTGATCAAGACCTTATAAAAGATTTTCCGGACCTTATTCCTCACAAGGATTGTTGCATGGTATTTCTGAGTTGTGTAGTACTTTATTATCTTTATATAAATTAATTTAAGTTAAATTTTATTAAATATTTTTTCTTCTATATCTTTAATCCTAAATGTGCAAGTTTTTATTTATTTATTTATTTATTTATTTTTATTTATTTAATTTTATCACTTATGTGTAAAATTTAAAATTATCACCCAATTCTGACTACCATAGGTTTAGAAACCGGTTTCCTTCATTTGAATTGCTATAAACATCATCTTCTTTACAGTTCTTGGATACATCAGACATCCCTTTCTAAGGTGCTGTGTGGTGCGCAACATAATCTACGAAGCCTGGTGTGGTGTGATGTAAAAAGTGCTGATGCAGAGTGGTGTTGTGCGTGGTATGCACTATGCAGCTGTTGGTGCAAACCGCACCGCACCTCTTTAAATACATTGGGTGCGAT
>JABUQX010029228.1:0-10000 GCA_015478945.1 Trachelipus rathkii | reverse complement strand
TTATTATTATTATTATTATTATTATTATTATTATTATTATTATTATTATTATTATTATTTCATATTATTATTATTATTATTATTATTATATTATATTATTATTTATTATTATTATTATTATATTATATATTATTATTATTTATTATATTATTATTTATTATATTATATTATTATATATTAATATATATTATTATTATATTATTATTATTATATTATTAATTATTAGAGGTGAAGGATATATTACAATGATAAAACACTTAGAAAAAAAATTGAAAAGGTTTTTCCCAAAGTCCGTAGAATTTGGCAAAACTGGTTCTCCCGTCTTATTGTTTGCTGTTTACGAGGCATCTATTTATACCATTTTTATATGTTCTAGAAAACCGATTGGAATGAATGAAATTTGGAAAAAAACAACAAAAAAAAAACTTTCTTCCCTTCCTATCTATCTTATCTTTCTATCTATCCTCCTTCTTCCTGTCCTTCCTATAAATTTTTTGTATCCCTTATTTCCAGAGATTATTATTATTATTATTATTATTATTATTATTATTTTTATTATTATTATTATTTTATTATTATTATTATTTTGATTATTATTAATTTATTATTATATTTATTATTATATTATTATTATTATTATTATTATTATTATTATTAAAATGGTAAAGAGAAATTTCCACTCCTCTTTTTTGAAAGGTGCCCTTAAAAATATTTTATAAAAAAATTTCTAATAATTATAATTACCCTTAGACTTTCGTCATTATGCTATAAAAAAAATATGGTATTAGACGTGTTTGTTCCACAAAAATAAAGTATAATGCCGTTTTTTTTTTACATAAATAACACAACTATGAAAAAGTTAATAAAATCCATCGGAATCTACGATATAAATGCATGGCACATGAACATTTTAGTATTTGTTAATGTGTTGATCGGTTTGGTGTTTAAAGAATTTTAGTTAATTCTTCTTTTTCATTCCTACCTAATATCTAAAATTGTGTCGGAGGTATTAAAAAAGTAATTATAGAAGAACCCTGTGAGGTGCTTTCGCCTTTAAAATTTCAACAGTTTAGATTTTAAAAAAAAAAAAAAAAAAAAAAAAAAAAAAAAAATATAAGGTTCGCCAAGTTCGCAGTTTTCGCAAAAAGTGTTATTCACGTTTTATTGCTTGCTGTTTGCGAGACATCTATTTACCTATAACATTTTTATTTATGGTTTCATATTCACAAACGTAATTCAAGGAGCTTTATAAATTTCCATGGATTTTTCGCATTATTATTATTATTTTATTATTATTATTATTATTATTATTATTATTATTATTATATTATATGTATTATTCATTGATTATTATTATTATTATTATATATATATATATTATGATTATTATTATTATTATTATTATTATTATTAATAATTACAAAAAAGAAAAGGCCCTGCTTAATTATTTTCAATCCGGCCGAGACTTTTAAACCTGATCCAGCGTCCAGCCCCTCGTCGCCACGGTCGCCGCCACCCCATCCCTCCATCTCTTCCTGTTCCCGCCGGTCTTCTGGCTGCAAGTTCCTATGCAATAAAATCTAGCCGCGGTATGGACTCTCTTCATCCATCCTTCTGATGTGTCCATACCATCTCAGTTGCTGTCTCTCAATCAGATCCTCTACCGCCTCAACTCCCAACTCCTCTCTTATCTCGGTATTTCTTCTTCTCTCTCTTCTGGTCACCCCCACTATCAACCTCAACACCCTCCATTTCCGCCCCGCCACGGGATCTTACTCCTTGTTCTACGTTGTATAAGTGTCCACACTCTGGGACCCAAATAATAGTAAACCTGGTCTTCGAATCGCGTTATAAATACAGCGTTTTCTTTTTTTAACCGTCTCGCACATGACGTATCTCAAACAGCGGGACTAGATAACTGACCAAATCTCAGAATAGCTCACTATTCTTATTCCTCTATTTTCACCCTCCACATTCGCACTGCTGATTTACCAGTAACTCCCAGATACCTTAAAGTTACCCCTCGCATCCTTTTATCATTTCCCCCCGATTCTATGGTTTAGGTTCTCTCCTTCTTCTAGCTATCTTCGTCACCAAATCTTTCTCCATAATTCATATTCTATACTCCAATATCTTCATGATCGTCAGCACCTCTCCTATACTCAAATTACTATAAATAAATCTCAGTTGACTCTCTGTAAAACGTAATCATCTACTCATGTTCTCTATGCAACCTAGCTATATATTATAAGAAATAGTTCTAGTTCCGCGCATACGCCATGAAAATCGTTCACTCCTCCTTACCACTACTCACTAGATCTATTCACCTGTCATCACTACCTAAATAAACCACTTTCCTATCCATCGCGTAATGTATATATACACCTCATAACTATTTCTTTTTACCATTATGATTAAAGTAAGGACTTCACTTATTTAGTGTAAGCTCCTTATATATATCACTACTGATTATATCAATCATCTCGTATAGGTTCTATCTGTATAAGTTAATATGCCGTAATATCTTCTAGTGTCTCCCAAAAGTGATTTACCCTATATAAGTGTTTACCAACTCCTTTCAAATGCTCATCATTCTCTAAATCACACAAAAAGCTCCATATTAACATTATTCCTTATCCCCTACTTCCAGTACTCCTTCTCTATCCATCTTCTAGAAAATTAATACCATGATTAGATCTACGTTTGTGTTCCTCGCTCATATAGTTATACTATATAATCCATTACTATTGCGCTTCTAATTCTCAGACTTTATTTTCATTCGTACCTCCCGTCTATACTCTGAAGTCCTTTATTTTCCACTATACTCCTACAATTCATATAATTAATCATATACTAATGGAGCATTGGCTCGCTACATATATATATAATATATATAGCTAACGATATTGCTCTACTATAGTTGGAAAACTCTATGTCACCTGATATCTCTCTTTTTGAACACCGGGCACACTACGTCTTATGCTATATATACCTAACTCCGCAAGGCTAACTCTTTCATCTCATACCTTTCCTCATAATTACATATTAATACATTATATCAACTATATCCTATCGTAATATATGTAACCTTCCTCACATTACTGCATTATGTCTCCACTGCAGCCACAATAACATCCTGCGTCTTCCCATTTCAGTAATTCTACCCTACGATAATGTCACATCTCCAACCCTCATTTCCAAGTTGTTATATAATATACTATACGTACTCCCTCATCCACCGTTTATTCGGAGCTGTGATCCTCTCTGCTCTTCCGGAAGTATTCTCTTCTCCTTCTACTCTACTGATTATACAACTTGTAAATATAAGTACTTACTCTATATACCTCACCTTATATCTCAATGATCTATTCTAGCTTCATGAGGTCCTCACTCTCTACCTACTACCTACGTATTATATACTTATATCATATTTTACTGTACTAATGTGCATACAGTCATCTCCTTTGTATACTACATTACTGTATAGAGATTTTTTTCCATATGTATGTATATATGTGTTGGTGTGTATTCTGTGATGCATGTAACATCGTCTCCGCATAGCATCCATACATTAATAATTACTTTTTGAGCGATATCCCGCCATTCAATACGTACCTTTTGATAGATTCATTCTCACCTCTCCGTCACCCAATGTATCTTTGTACATATCGCCCGGATATTTGGTAATGATGGAGTGCTACTCGAATTCGACTCATACTTTTGTATATAGTACTCAGTGAGTCTACAAGCTCTGATTTGTTTTTTTAATCTGACTTAAGCCACATTGATTCCGCTTTTGTCTTACAGGTGATTCTTTATTCATATTCCATTTTGCTCTAAACATTTTTATTATTTTTCTCCCTTTACTATACAGCGTGCAATACTTCTACTCTGTTTCATTATCACACATCATAGATACTTTTTCTTTCTGGATACCCTAGTTCTTTACCCTCACCTACGTATCTACTATGGTCCATGTTATCTTTTCTTTAAATACTCCCACTCTCCTTCTAACATCATAATATAACAACATTTCTCTTACTTTACTCATTTATCTGGACTATATATATCTAGGGACTCTATCTTACTATATAATAAACTCACTATTTTCACTTCATCTCCCTCTTTTATATCTTACTCCACTGCTATCCGTCATACTCTCGTACTAGGTCTTCGAGCAATACTATTAGGTTAGGCGGAGTGTTTTCTACCAGTTTTACTTATATATCCCTACATCCTAACGTGAATAGTTCCTGAGAATATTCCAGTACCTCAGAACACTTTATATGGTATTAATATACTTTTCATACGTCTATATTATACCACTACTTCCTGTTAATTAGCTATATTAATGCAGTTCATAATCATAATATTGGATACTATTTAATTCATGTATGTAATCTATATAGTCACTTATTCAGCCACCAATCTACACTCATTCTGTTTGTGCGGCAAGCTCGATATACCAAGTCCATTTATACGAATGAACATAATACACTAATAGACGCAAAATATAAGGAATATCTATCACTGTATATACCAAACCTAATTGGCTCACGTGGTACAAAATCCAAACTAACCTCTCCCACCTTTCCGCTTTTATTTATTATTATATATCTCCTATTATAAATACGCCTATCCCACTGCTATCTTTAGTGTACCTATTATTCATTCATCCCTTTCCTAAGTTATGGCCTACTTTCTCAAGGTCCCCCTATGTATCAAATTTTTCACTTCAGTATTTATCATATTCTCTCAGTGCCTACACATTTTTTGACAATATGTTACATAAAAACATTCTTATTCTTGCTAGTTTCTTCCTTATTGGTGAGTCGCATAGTATACACTGTTATTATTATAGCCCTACACTGATCTTCACTTTTCTATAAGCTATTACTCAAATGTTAATTGCATAATTATTCTTATCTCAATATTTTATAATAATGACTCATAATTGTCCTCCAAATTCATGTATCTGTCTATAATTCTGGTGAGGACCAGTTTATGTTTACCGACTCCGTCGAAGTATCCACCTTAGACTCTCTGTTTACTTCTCTTTCCCTCTCATCCTCACTTCATTATTTGCCTCTTGAGTAATATTATGATACTATTACTTTAACAATGAATTTAAGTTAGGATGACGGGACCATGGATTCAAAAAGGTATATATAGTCGAACTCTCTTATTTTGTTTGTTGTGAACTCTCTCTGCTCTCAGTTTCTTCCTCTTCTTTTTTTATTTCTTCTGGTGCCGCTCTTTGATCGATCCAACCTAATCACTCCGCTATTGATGATCCATCCTTCACCTCCAATGAATCTTAAATACTGTCCAATAAACCCGTCCACATGATTCCCTCCACATAGGTCGAAATTAGTTACTTAGCATTAATCTGATTTCAGTGATTATTTTAAAACGGAGTACAACTCTTATTCTCTGTGATAGTACGAGTTCGTAGCCATTGTTATTCAATTCTACTTTATATATAGGTCAATACATACCTCATAAATAAAGATCCGTTCCTGGTTTCCGTAATTATAGGCATTTCACATAAAGGGCGTCTTGAGCCACTAAGTACAATCCACCGCTTGAGCTTGAGCTATAGTGCCATATTGCGGCTCTAATTATCTATAGGGACTTAGGTATTTAGTCTCTCTACCCGACCAGTAAGTTAGCCCTCATCCCAATTGGTGTGTATACGAGACTCTCTCCATTAACGTCTATTCCTAGGTCATAACCTTCCGGTCGTATTTTAATAAGCCACGACAACATCTTCGTAGTGGCTCCAACTATTCGATATATCAAAGGCTTTTGTATCGTAACGTTATGCTGCGTCGCTATCTCTTAATAATAGCTTCTCTCCTTCCTTTTTGGTGTTCCTCCTTATACTCTTTGGCTTTACTCTTTGAGTTCAATGATTTTACGCTCTTGGTCGTCATCCATATTTAGCATTCGTTGGATGGATTCGACTTCTTCCTCCTATTTACTATGTATTAAATATATCTGTTAAGGTTGATTTATCCTACTCTAAGGTTATGTTTATTTTCTCCTATATACTTCTATTCATTACTTTTCATCATAAACAGATCTCCTCATACATGTACTTCTAGACTCTGTTCATCATCTTATGCCGATGGATATATACTATCTACTTCTACTCACATTTCATTCCACTAATTTCAATCTGCTCTACGTCTTTTAGTGGCATCTAGGAGTCTAGCTATACCTCGTTCATTCAGTTTTCCGATATTCATTATTCTTGCCGACTACTGTGCGATGGTATTTCCTAGTTATAGGTGACCGTACCACAACCTTTAGTTTGTGATATAAGTTCCAAACCTTTTTGAATATAAATCTAAACTAATCATTACATTACTCCCTCTCAAAACATACTCCTTAACTTTCCTCTATTATTTTTTCAGTATAATCAGTGATTCTAAAACGTCTCACCTGTTTGACAATCTATATAATAATAACATTTTCTTTAGGTTACTGAAACTATTAATATAAAACAAAAAATTATCCTTTTGGAAACTCATTTAATTAAATTATACATATACGGTGTATTGTCAAAGGTGGCCTCAAAGACATAATCTTGAGAGAGATAAGTTTCAATATTCTCAAAGAATATTGCAAAGAGTGAGGAGAATAATAAGAGATATTTATTTTCTTTGATAATACAGTCACATAATTAATAATAACTAAACTTAAACTCCAGTTATAATATCTATAAGGGCCTTTATTCGTACTCAACTAATCTGTTTTGAATAGATATCTGTTTCATTATATCTTCACAACTAAAAATCTTATTGGATTAGCGCGTGACTTAGTGAGTAGTTGACTCTCCTGAGCCACCAGTCTATAATGAGTAGAGTAGAGTTAGAGATCTCTTTAAGACTCAGAGACTGTATATATGAGATTATATAAAAATACATCACGGCGCTACATATAATATTTAACATTACTCTCTATGGAACACGCTTAATCTTATATCTACTAGCGATAAATATCGTTGACATGATATGATGAGACTGAGCATATAATCATTAACTCAATTAACTATAATACTTAATAATCAATTAATTATAAGGTACAACATACTCAGATTAGAATAGCATCTAAGAGGAGTTTGGTCCGACTTAATTCAGTCATAATATCCTCTCTCATTGTGACGAGTATACTTAACTAATACTGACTAATATATAATAATAATAACCTCGCAATAATAAATACATAAGGTGAGTGAATTAATGAGATGACCTCAAATCATCATCAACTCAAGAATAATCAAAAATACATAATATAATAATAATAATAATAATAATAATTATGAATAATAATGTTAATAATTATAATAATAATTCAATATAAGTTGAATAAAGTGCAATTGAGATAAATAAAAATCTACATATGAGATCTCAGATCTGGTTATAATTTGAATGAATAATAATAAATAACACCTTCCTTTCTTTCTCTTCTCTCCAGTCCTTTCTACCTCTCATCTGACTCTTGTTGAAATTCCAATCACACCCTGTCCTTCAAGCATCTTCTCGATCTTTGCGCTTTTCACTAGAGTAACATTTATACCACATTCCTTCAAGTACATATTCTCTAACCTTATATCTCACTGTTGCTGCGCAATTACACCTTCCTGTAGAGTATTACACACCTTGCCTCATTTCTATGACAGTTGCTTGAGCCTCTCGTACTTTGTTAGCACGGACAAGCTTCTTCTTTCTCCCTTTGTGCACTATAGGGTTCATTTCCTGCGCGCGGCACTTACTCTGAATGAGAGGCGCAACTGCTGCGAGCCCCATGGCCCCGGGGCCGTGCGCGTTGAGTGGGGCCCCCGAGTTAATCTGTGGACACTAGCAAATAAAACACTATATATAATTTAAGACAAACGCAATATATAATAACAAAAAAATATAATGTTACCAAAATTGCATGGAAGCACCAATTACTGTGCCTCATTTACTTGTTTTTTTTTTTAGTGATATCAAGTAAGACTATATTAATATATATATATATACTATATATATATTTTATATTATATATATATATATATATAATATATATATATTATTAATATATATATAATATATTAATATATTAATATATATATATATATATATAAATATTAATATTTATATATATAATAAAATATTTAATATATATATATATATATATATTGATATTATATATAGTATATATATATTAATTAATATATATATAATATATATGTAGCGCCGTAATAAGATGATTGAGTGAGTTTCTAATTAATAATTATAAAACATAGAAAGTATAAATAATATTACTCACCCTCGTGAGGTACTACTATTATATTAAATAAGTATGGACTAAAGGTTAGTATTATAAGAAAAATAGTTGTAATATGTATTTCTTTAATTAATAACGTTTTCATTTTAATTAGTATTGTTGTTTTACAGTAATTCATTAAATGTAAGAATAATATTATATTAATTTATTTATGTATAATAATATAAAGGGTGAATTTGGGTACCTACAGGTAGCCCTCTCATAAATATTATATTTTTACTAGTTATATAGTATTATATATATATATATATAATATTATATATATATATATATATATATAAATACTTAAATCCTCCAATTAATTAATAATTACAAATTTATTATCTATTTATGAGTAAACATGATTTGCTCTCAATAATAGTATGGTATATAGGTCAATTTGTAATATAGAATGCCATTAATTATCTTTATAATCTCTTTTCAACCGTTTCTCTCTATATATTATAATATTTACTTATTTATTTCTAACTGATAATCAACCATAGCGTATCTAATGACCTCAACTAAAAGATTATTATATATAAGAATAACATTAATATTAAGTGAGTTATAACACTCATGATATTAATTTTTATTATCATAAATAATAGAGAATATAATTATATTATATTATGTATATTCGTGTACTAAGGGACATATGCCCTGACACGATAACTTATCTCTATTATGAGCTATATGATCTCAGCTGCCTAAATATAACTATATAACTGCTGACTACTCACTCTACGATACTACAGATCTGAGCCTAATGGTTATATAGAGTAAGTAGAACGTTCCATATTTGGCTGGTTATTATCATATAATATTTATTTATAATAATATAAATACATAAATAAGAAATATAGAAATAATAATAACAGTTAGTGAGGTATGATGTATCTTATATAAGATATGTGATTATAAGTAAATTTATATATTTACTACGTACTAATATAATATATCACAATTATATAACGGTCAGTAAAGCTTCTTTCTACTCCATTAAATAGGTATATACTTTACTACATAATTAACTCAAATATAAATAATATTATATATATAATAATTTAAAAAATAAAATTAGACAAAGTTTTTCTGTGATTTAACTTCTATGTTTAGCCAACAAATGCTCAACCTTCGGAACGTTAATAAAGAAACCAAAGTAAAAACTTTACCAAATTCTTATATTTTCGTTCTTAAAGAACTCGTTATATCGAATAGTGTGTTCAAAATATTTGCAAGAAATTTTTATATATAATGTTTCATTATATTATATACTATATATATATATATATTAATAATATATATTAATATATAATATATATATACTATATTATATATATATATATAATATTATTATATTATATAATATATATATATTATATATATATATTATATATATATATATTAATATATATTAATATTAATATATTATCATATATATTAATATATTAAATATAAATATTTTATTAATAATAATATAAATAATATTATATATTGTTTTTATAAATAGTATTGTAACAGTAGTTTATGGATGAAGGGATTTTGTGGTTTTTTGTTCGTTTTTAAATGGATACTATTATTTTTAGTAAAGAATTATTGGTTATAGTTATATTTTTAAATTTAGAAATCTTAATTTTATTTTTATGACTATATACTATTATTTATACATAATTGTATTTAC
>JABUQX010029226.1:27500-29041 GCA_015478945.1 Trachelipus rathkii | reverse complement strand
CCCAGGAGCAACTTGCCACGCGGTTTATCCATATAGGAAAAAAAGCAAATTTAAAGTGCGGACCAACGTCCCGTGCAGGCTTACAGCAGGTCAAGGAGTTTGACAGACGGGAGCAGGTTACTTGTCTGTGCTGTTGATCGACCATATCCAATAGTCAAAGGGTCGAAAGCAGGGACGGGGAGAGCCCCCCCCCCCTCAATGTGTTTTTAGCAGTAACTAAATACAAAAAATGGGGCGGACGGATAAGGCCCCTTATATAACTGGAGAACTGGTTCAGAGCAGGAAAAAATTCCTGCAACCCTGAACAGAACTCCCAGCTTCTGTTGGGCCACCTATAGCAAATTGTAATAGATATGTTTGAAGATAATTGTTGTTATGTTGAGGGAGCAAGAGATGTTTGTTATTCTCAGGTGAGAGGGTTAAAGACCGTCGAAGAAAATAGGAAAGTTGGGGGTGTTTTTGAGAGGGAGATGTAAAGAAGTTGAGTTTTAAAGAGTTGAACTATTACAAGCGTTGCAGGTTACCCACGGGAAATTCCCATCCAGCATCAAGCAGAATAAAATCAGAAAGCAGAAGACGAGAGGCAGTCAGATGCGAAGAGGGAGCAGATTGAAATAAGTAGAAGAATGGAGAGTTTGAGTCATCGGCATAAGAGTTTAGAAGTACAGCTGGGAGATCGTTGATGAAAAGCAGGATAAAGTAGGAGATAAACAGACCTTGAGGGAACACCACAATTAACAGGAAAGGAGGAAGAGACCGCTCCATGCTGATATAGAGCGATCGGAGAGAAAAATAGACATGAGTAAGCAAAGAGAACAGAAGGAAACCAAAGGAGGGAGCTTCGAGAGTCGTGACCGCTTCATGACCCGGTCAAAAGCCCTAGAAGAACATAAATCAGAATTAGGATAGGAAAGTATGTCACCAGTTGACTTTGAACGTCGAAAGCATACTGGTGATCTGAAAAGAAGGAATGAGGATCCAGATGATCAGGAAATGAGAGTTAAGAAGAGTTTCAAGACTTTAGATAGAATACGTGAGAGCTAAGGCGATAGTTTGAAGATCAGAGGGCTACTTTTTTCGGGATCGGTTGGAATGCGCGCTTCAGCACTGAGGAAAGTATTATTGTTAAGACAGGTAAGAGTGAGTTTGAACAAGGACAGGCGCAGTGTCAGAGCACACTCCCTCAAAACACGGGAAGGTGCCATCCGGGCACTATCCTTCCTGGCGTTCAAAGATCTCAGGATCTCATGCACGTAAGTGTGTGATCCACAGGTAGAGGGATGGGAAACTGTAGAGGGAACGAGTAGGAAGAGAAAAGCAGAATGAATCCATAATTAGAGATAAGATGAAAAAGGGGCCGACGGATTGGCCTTTTAAGAAGGAGAAGTTAGCAACGAACGTCAGAGCGATAAGGGAGGAAGCAGATTTACAAAGTTGTTGGAGAGATGTTTTGGCAAGAGGCAAGAAAATTTTTATCGGTAAGAGAACCAAGCAGGTTGGGCACTTTCTTTTAATGAAAGCGCGATTAGCTGACGATAGTA
>JABUQX010029226.1:17500-25000 GCA_015478945.1 Trachelipus rathkii | reverse complement strand
GTATTTGATAATAATAATAAAAACATTTATAATATAATGACAAGATACTTTGATGCCTTGATGTACGTTAAAAAACGCTATTATCAAAACATCAAAATAATAACACATGCAAATTAGATAATAATACATAAATAATAATGAAAATAATGATGATGAATCAAATAATAATATAATATATAATGAATGAATAATGAATAAAATTTTAAAATAATAGGAATGAAGAATATAATAAAAATAGTTCAATAATAATATTATAATAATAAATTAATATAAAATATAATTAATTAAATAATAATAATATAATAATAACTAATAATAATATATAATATCTATAATATAATTAATAATAAATATCTAATTAATAAATAATAGATAATAAAAATAATAATAAAATAATATAATTAATTAATAATATAATAATAAATAATAATAATAATATATTAAGCGATATATGAATAAAGTAATAATATATAGAATAAATAATTATAATAATAATTAATAATAATATGATATAATAATAGTATAATATAATAATATAATAATATAAGTAATAAGAATAATAATAATGAAAAAATAATAATAATAGATATGCATTATATATGATGAAATAATAATAAGTAATATAATAAATAATTAATAATAATAATAATAAATATAATAATCAATAATAATAATAATAAGTAATAATATATAATAATAATAGAATAACAATAATGGACTAATGACAATAATTGTAGGAAGTTAATGATTGGAAATATACACTGAAGATATATCAGGAAGAAATTTGTGTTTCCAAGGAAAGTATGTTTTCTTACATCTCCGACTGCAACAACAACCTTGAGGAGATACATAATGTTGATGGATTTTTAGATACAGAGTATACATGCATGTGTATTGACTACTGGGATTTATGGATAATTACCTAGGGTATTCTACTAATTTTGTCCGACACTGGGATATTGATATAGATCTAGAAGACTAGACTTCAATATACCTCTAAATACGATTAAACTCACACGAAGTTCGAAATTGCGGAGAAATATATGATGTTTCAGGTTACGGAAACACTTTGCAAGGTGGTATTTAATTTTATTGACAAACATTATATATATATATTAATATATTATTATATTATATATATATCTTTATATATATAATATATAATATATATTATATATTATAAATATATACTAGATATAATATAATATATATATATACTAATATAATAGTAATATATATATAGATAATATATAGATAATATAATATTAGTATATATTATAATATATAGATATAGCTGCGGTTTAATTACAGTATATATATATATATATATTGATATATTATATATTAAATATGTATATATATATTTAGATATATTATATATAATATATATAAGTAATTTTATTTATATATATCTATTATAATAATATATATTTATTATATATAGTATTATAATATATAGGTATATAGAGGGAGATCATGCAGGTTTATCAAAATTATTCAAGCTTTCATCAAAGTGATGGTCCTCCATTAGCTCCCTTATTTGTGCCTACAAATAAACTGTCTTTAATTTTAGCCTCACTAGATCCATAGGAAATTTCTTATTTACTCAGTTTATCAGGCGGCTTTACAAAATTTTGTCCATTTACCGAGTTTGATGGAGAAGGAGGGAAGATATTTTGAGCGAAGTCAGGTTTTCCAGTAGTGAAAGAAATGTTTATTTAAGGTTGTAGATGTTACTTAATAGGCCATTCGGCGTTCTGGACAAAATGATTTTTGCGATCTCGGCTATCCCTCGCATAGGAAGACAAAAAAAATTTGTATATCCTTTGTTGGCAGAGTGGGCACGATTCCGGTTACTCGTGACTCGCATGGCTAGATTCGGAATAGTTTTTTGAGTACGAAGTAACGGGACTCGTTACTTTTTCTTTATGTAACGGTACGAAGAAAAGTTCCGTTATTTATTCCTCGTTACTTTTTAGGTCCGTTACATTATTTTGTTTTCGCTTATCTGTTGAATGGTTGACAATAGCCAGTTGAACCGTCAGAGTAAAAAAAAACTTTATATTGTATATCTATAAGGTTTATATATAGATATATATATAGTTATATATTATGTATAATTTAATATGATTATTCATAAGTCATATATATACCGGTACGTTATATTATAGTGAATATATACTATTTATATTATATTATAGTATTCTAGTATATAGTATATATATAGTATATATAGTATATAATATATATACTAATATATATATATATCATACGTTATTATTTATATAATATATTATAATTATATATTAGTATTATATATATTACACTATATATATGATATATATATATATATATATATATATATACTTATAGTATAGGTATATAATATATATATATTAAGGTATAGTGATATATATAATAGAATCTGGTATATATATATACTATAATATATATATAATAGAATAATATATGATTATAATTTATATATATATAGACAAGGTAAAGGAGTGATAAAGATACGTATAATATATAGATACCTATATATATACTAGTAGGTAAATAATATAGCTAGATAGTATATATATAATATATATGATATAATATAATTATATATATATATATTGGGAGGGGAATTCTGCACGGGATAATGAATAGGGAGGGTGTTTTCGTAACTGATGAAAGGGATTTGTGACTAGAGTGTGGTGGAAACACTTCGAAATTGCATAAGCATTGGGCAGTAATGAAGAAGAGATAGTGAATGTGTGTGGGTTGATGGTGTAAGAAGGAAATAGATATTTTGGAGATGAGGTCATTAGTAAGGAGGAGGTAATGGGTAGAGCGAGAAAGATGAAGAATGGTAAATCTGCAGGTATAGATGAAAATACCGGTGAAATGATCAAGAATGATAGGGAGATTGTGATTGATTGGATTTGGAAGTTGTGTAACAAAGTGTTTATGGAGTAGTATAGTTATGTAAGATTGGAGGGAAGAGAGTAATAGTTCTTAGAAGGGTAGGAGATAGGTTAACTGTAAGAAGTATATTGGAATTAGTTTATTGAGTGTAGTAGGAAGAATATATGCGTCTTTTGGTCGAAGGAGTTGCGTCGAGTGATGAAGGGATGATTGTGAAGAAAAGGTGCGTTTAAAAGTTAAGAGGATGTGTGGATCAAAATCTTTACATTGATACAAATGATTGAGAAAATGAGGAAGAAGAAGAATAAATTGTATTTAGGTTTATTTGGATATGCAACAGGCGTATGTGATTAATATGGAAGCTCTATGGAAGATGGTATTGATAATGGTGTTGGTGGTAACTTCTGAATGGAATCAAAAGTATGTTATGTATATATGTATGGTGGGAACACTTCAAAATCTGTATAAATTGGCAGTAACGAAGATGTTGATAGTGAATGATGTGTGGTTTGAATGGGCAGAAGAAAATAGGGTATTTTGGAGATGAGGTCATTAGGAAGGAAGGTAATGGTAGAGCGAGAAAGTTGAAGAATGGTAATTGTGCAGGTAGATGAGATTACCGGTGAAATGATCACAAATGGAGAGCGAGATGGTGATTGATTGATTTGGAAGTTGTGTAAAACGGTTATGGAGGGTATAGTTTCGAGGGATTGGAGCGAGAGCAGTAATAGTTACCATTATATAGGGTAAGGGAATAAGGGTACACTGTAAGTATTAATGGAAATTAGGTTATTGAGTGTAGAGGAGATATCTCTATAGTACTGCGTAATTTGTCGAAGAGTGCGTGAGTAACTGAAGGACTGATTGTGAAGAACAAGGTGCATTAAAAGTGGTAGAGAATGTGTGGAACGAATCAATGAAAGATGATTAAGAAAATAGAGGGAGAAAGAGAATAAATTGTATTTAGGTTCTTTGGATTTGCAACAGGCGTATGATATGATTATAGGGGAAGCTCTATGGGAAGTGTTTGATATATAGTAGTTGTTGTTAAAGGCTTCTGAATTGGATCAGTATGTATGAAGATAGTGACGTATGTAAGAATAAATGGAGTGGTAGTGATGTTTTAATGATTATTGCGGAGTGGGGCAGGATGTGTTTAGTATTTTTGAGAAAATATATTACAATATTTGTATATGGAATGAGGTATAAATGAAGATAGAGGTAGAGAAAGAGTAGAGGAGATAGGTGTAATAGGAATAGAAATGAAAAGAAGAATGAGAAGAGAATAAGGAAAGGATTGAACACAAATAAACATATATATAATATGCGGATGAATACTTGATTATATACGGGTGATCTGACGAGAGTTGAGAGGATTGTGAGAGATTTGGCATGGTGTGTAGAAGGAGATGTTGGAAGGTAAACGTAGATAAGGTATAGGTTAATGATTGTGAGTGAGGAAAGTCTCGGTGTTGAGTTATGTTAGATGGTGAGCACTGGACAAGTGTAGAGTTTAAATATTTAAGGTATATTATGTTGGATGAAAAGGAAGGGGTGCAGAGTGTAGTAGGAGAGTTGTGAGCGGTAGGGGTGGCTGGTACAATTAAATGGTTGGTGGAGTGAAAGGAGCTAAGTCTTGAGGTGCGCTAGGGTTCTACAGGAGGATATGCTTTTTATTAATTAATGAATAATGATTGAAATTATATACACAAGAACAGATAAAATGTACCTAATGTTACCTGTAGATTAATGTAATGGTGAAAGTAAAAGTATCGGGGAGTAACGGCGCTTCGTTACTTTTCCTTCAAAGAAGCGGAATAACGATAACGGAACTACTTTTTCCCCAGTAAACGGAGATAGAGATACGGAAATCTTTTATTGAGTAACTCGATGACACTTGATTGTTGGAGGCCTAACAATAGTGCTAGTAACTTTTATAGAATCGCCGCTAATATGTCAGAATGCGTGTTCGTATGTATTTTCGATAACATAAATTGTTCAGTTGTCCGTAGGTCTTTCTTCATATTGATCGCTCCATAGGCGAAATAGGGTCGAGGTTTGCAAATGTTCCTTTATGAACAAGCACGGCTTTTATATTACTGAGTTTGGAAATCTATAAACGATCTTCATTCTTTGGATACATGAGGCGTGTGTTAATTTCTCTTCATTAATGAGATCAACAGCTCAGTACAATTAACAATAAATTGACGTTCGATCGAAGAATAAAGCGTCGAATATTTTTATCGGCGTCGCCGATAAAGAAAATAGTGAGGGTCCTTCCCTCAAGCGAGATTCCACCTTTAATCTAGAGCAATAGTTTGCCTGTTCTTTGACAATGTAGATTGCGACTATCATTGAGTTCATGTGATTAATTCTATGAGTTCTGTTGAATTTCCATAATAATCAAGGTCTTCAAGTTCGTCATTTCTGGACGTAAGTTGTAAAATTTCTCGTCGGAGTTTTTCTAAGGAGATTCACGATTTAGGATGGTGCAGGGATAATAAGTCTCGCTTGTGAGGACAGGCCTAATAGCGCGAAGTAGTTGGATATTTAATGGTCCTTATTGGTCTTGATTGTTATTCGCAATTTTTTTATGCAAAACTAAACGAGTCCATTGCGTTGATCCTTGAGTTGCTCTCATCCATTGAACGTTGCAAATGGCATTGTCTGGACTGTCGTAGCAAACACTAAGTAATTGTTAACAAAGCGCGAGCAAATGATGAGGTAGCCCAATGACTTTATCTTAGATCACCAAGCTTAATTTCAAAAATAAGTTTATATACTTTTTTTTTTATTAGTAATAATATTCCTCATTTTGGACTTCAACGTGACCTCACACAATGTACAAAATTTGTTTTGGTGCTGTATTTACAATGGTTCGTGGCATTTATTAAGGTGATTCGTGGATCTGTAAGTGAATTAAATATTTGATATTATATATATATATATATATATATTATATATTATAATATATAAATATATATTATTACTATATATATATATATATTATATATAATATAATTATATATATATATATATATATACTATATATATATATATATTATAATTATATATATATTATTATATACATCTTATAATATATAATATATATATATATATA
This sequence comes from Trachelipus rathkii, assembly GCA_015478945.1. NCBI lineage: Eukaryota > Metazoa > Arthropoda > Malacostraca > Isopoda > Trachelipodidae > Trachelipus > Trachelipus rathkii. The sequence continues at coordinate 18,966 of JABUQX010029226.1, read as the reverse complement.
TATTATAGTATATTATATTTATATATATATATATTAATTTATATATATATATATATATATTATTATATATATATTTTTATATATATATATATATATTAATAAGTATATATAATATATATATAATATATATATATAATCAACAAAATTATTAGATCCACACTTCACATTCAATTCGATCAGAACAAACTGAAGGAAATGACTCATGAAAAAGATCGGAGAGTTTTTTTTATCGCGTTCGTAAAATGTATTTATCATAGTTGGCGTTTATTGTATGTTATTTTGTTGGATTTCCTACTTTGTAGGCGCTTTATATTGTGCGATATCTTTTTTTCATAAAATCGCAAGAAATAGAGTAAAACAAGAATTTACACTCTGTGAATTATATTGTTAGTTTATGAAAATATGTAAAAATTACAGAAAAAAAAAAAAAACTAAGCCGTTGTGCAGTTTGGAGTTATATTCGATTTTCAGACGTACCGGAAAAAAAAAATTTTAAACCATAAGAACAGTATGATATCCATTACAAAAATTTCTGTTAGTCAGTGTAATTATTTAAAAATCACATCTACATACAAAATTTTGATTTGATATTGAATATCAATTGAATTATTTTTTATTGCAAATTTTTCAATTATGCTTCAACGAAATTTAAATTCCAAATTTTATTAATTAATTTTACAACTTTGTTCGATCACATTTAAGTTCAATATTGATCAGAGCTATGAATTGGGTAAATTTCCTTTAGGTAGGATCGATGCGATTATCGTTACATTGATATCGATATATATCGCGCTTTCGATATTTTTCGAAAATGTTATTTAAATTTTTCTTTTACATTTTTTTGGAGTATGATTTTACCCGAGTTATTGGAATTCAAACAAAAAAGGAGTAGCATGGTGTTGTAATAAACAAGTGTGATTGTAAAATATTAATTATTTTATCTTTCACCGAAAAGGATAGTTAGAGGTAAATAAAAGAATAGTAAAAAATCTTTGAAATATCAATTCCTTTACATAATCAAAAAACTGGACAAAATGATCGTACTCGAAATCAGAAAAAAGGTCGAGTTTGAAATGTGAAAGAACTCGGATGTCTAAGAATTCACGACAAAAGCGAATTCAGAGGCAAACGTGGGCTCTTTCGGAAGCAATTTAAACTCTTTTCGGATTTCTAAACAATAATGAGGGATCCACTAGGGATCTCGACCACTTTGAACTGAAGCAGTCAAGGTTCCAGAGACTAAATTTTAGATAATATCACCACATCCGACGAAAATTTAATCTATCACAAAAAAGCACTGGCCTTTTACTAAAAATGCTGAAAAAGAAAAAAAAAGTTAAGTGGTATCACTTATAAAAAAAAATAGGTCTTAACGAACGTCCAGAGGCCTTTATATTAGATCACAATCCTATGCTAGAATAAAAAAACGAAGCGGTGGGAAAGTTCATAATGGTTCCCCTTCATCA